>JAPTJF010000044.1:0-230326 GCA_029339195.1 Micractinium sp. NFX-FRZ | reverse complement strand
GGGTCTTCATCCCCGTTCCTCCCAGCCAGCTTGCTGGCGCATCACGCCTCGCGGCGTCTACTTCTTCTTCTTCTTCTACAGAAGCAAGATATTTGCCGCTTCTCAACAGCCTTGCGCACAGTGCGCTCTAGAGGCCAAGTTGTGCGCTCCCTCCAAAGCGGCACCAGCACCCGCCCTGTTTCCCGCCAACGTCCGTGATCAAGTCAGAGAAAGTGGAGGGGCCGGCGCCATGCCCAAACTCGCAAGGTGGAGGTTGCAGGTTCTGGGCACGGCGCGGCAGTCCCGCCGCCGCTCCCCACCAGACGTGCCCCCAGCCCCTTCCCCCTTGCATCCAACCCTCCTGCAGTGCCTGTGGCTTGCATGGAGGCACACCCTAGAGGCTGTGGGGAGGTTCAACCTGCAGCACCCGCGTGCTCAGCCCTCAGCTGCTGCAGCAGCAGCGACGGCGCCGTGCTCGCAGACGGTGCAAGCACCTGCAGCTCAGGTACCACCGCTGCTACCGCCAGCCCTCCAGCCGCTCCCCTGGGGCCGGCGCAGCTTTGCCTGCTGCCCTGCGACATCTTGAGGCTGCCGGGCAGTGGCTACCTCGTGGCCCGCCGGCGGCAGCAGCGGCGCAGCAGTGGCGGCGGGACTGCCGTACGCTGCGGAGCAGTCCCGTACAGCCGAGCCCCGCCTGCGCCCGGCCACATGATGCCCGCCGGATGGTGCCCACAGCAGGAGCATCGCTATCAGCACCATCTCATACAGCTGCGCCTGGCGGTGCGCCTGCTGCTCAGGCGCAGTCTGCAGCGGCGCTTGGCGCTGCGGCAGCAGGCGGCGCCCGGCTGCTCTCCACCGCCAGCCGGGCGTGGGGCGCGGATCCCCGGCCCCATCTCTCTAAATGATCTTTCCCTCTTCCCTCCCCACGCCCAGCACAAGCGCTGATGGGCTTCATTTCAGGCATGGCACCTCAGCGCCGCCCCGCGCTGCCCCCGCTGCACTGAAAACTGCTCGTCCCCCTACTTTGGCCCGTCCCAGATGTGGGACCATCCATTACCCCATTGCCCATGCAGCCTATCCCACCCCACCGGCGGCGCCTGCCACCATGTACGTACACACAATCGATTTTGCCATCCCTCCCTGCTGTACAACTGCTCAACACATCCGCTCGCTCACGTTACTGCGGCTGCCCCTCTCACACCGCAAAGTGCCTGCCTCCGCTTTCCTTCACCACGCTTTCCTTCATCCTTCACTTCCCCCCCTTTTCCAAACCATCTTTTCCAAATCATTCAGTCTGTGTCTTGCTTATTCACGCTTCACTCTGTGTCCATCTTTGCATGCCTGACCTGTTTACGCCTGATTGGCACTCTCCTGCCACCCGCATCCGCAACGCAATTCTCCAAACTAGCTGCTCGGCACTCGTGCGCCTCTCACTTCTCTCCTCACACACAGATTGCACTCAAACCGTGTTACGCCTTCCACTCAACGCGCTGCTTCCCTCTTGGATTCCCTGTTCCCCTGCCTTCCAGTGTCACGGCAACACTCCTTGAACTTTCTGCCGCCCATTTGCGCATGCCCCTGTCCCGTATCTGCACCCACACGTGCCCTGGCCCCCACACCCTAGTTGCACCGCACCTGGAACACAGCAACAAGTGCCCATGACATCACCAGGCGCAGCAGGGGTTGCACGGCGCACCTGCCGGCGCTAGTGAGCACAGCCTGGCCTGCTGGCAGTTGGCACGCCTGCGCAGGCGCCCCCCCCCCCCGAGCCCCAGCACGGCAGGTGGAGCCGGTGCCGCCGCCGCCACTGTCTGGCAATTAGTAGTAACATTTCCACTGGTGCTAGCGCTAGGGGCATTGGCTGCGCTTGGCTGGGTGGGTGCTGCGCTGTGCTGTGTGTGGCCCTAAACCCTAAACCCCACAATTGCAGTCTTTCGTCCCAGTGCAACCACTGGAGTTGGCAACACACCTATCTGCTTGCTCATCCATCTGTATCCTGGCTGCCACCCCACGCATATTTGTGCAAGTAACTTTGCCCCAGCCAGCCTCGTCCTGGCCCTTGTTTGCCGCACCCTTGTTTGCAGCGGCACTTGCCGCTGCCGCTTCCTGTGACACACAACACAGGAGACCACTGCCCGGGTGCGGCTTGATAGTGATCTCATCCAGGCGTTACAAAGACAGCTGGCTAAGCGGGGTGTGGCAGCAACGGGTCTCACTTGCACTCGAGGGGAGAGTTCAGGCGTAGGGGTAAGCATAGAGGGGCGGAGCAGGGCCGGCAGTTGAGGCAAGGTTGGGTTGTTGAGTGGGCGTGCATGCAGCAGCAGCGCACATGCATGCAATTCTGAGCAGGGAGCAGCGGGGAGGGGCAGAGGCCGGGGAGAAGAACGTGGGGGGCTGGCATCAGTCGTTGGGTGCGCCGCCCACTCCCACTGCTGCTGCTGCTGCTGCTGCTGCCGTGGAGTGCACAGACACAAAAGAGGACAGGGGTAGAAAGAAGACGGCAGGGTACGGGAGGCGGGCGTAGGGGGGCACTGAAAGCAGGCGGGGGCTCGAAAGACAGTGCGCGGCGAGGGCGAGCGGGCGGCCACGCCAGCGCAGGCGCATCAAATCAAATACGGGGCAGAGGGAGGGGGCAGCGGCGGGCGGCTGTGAAACAAGTTCCCCTCAGGGTGCCACACATTGGCGCTGTTTGTTGGGTGCTGCGGGAGGGCCGGAGCGCGCAGAGGGCCAGAGCGAGCTGCTGGGCTGCCCTGCTGGCGCCAGCCGAGCTGAGGCAGCTGCCGCCCAACCGCAGGTGTTTGGCTGCCGGGCCGAGCCCCATTGCAAACCCACGCCTCATGGTGCCCTCGGCTCACAGCCCCTGGCTGCAGCCGCGTGTAGGGAGCTGCTGGGGGGAGCCGCCCTGGCGCCGCATCAGCTACAAATCTGGCGCCGCACGCATGACGAGGGCGAAGCCAACCAAGGGCGTAAGGGGTCTGCTGGCACTTCCTTGGGAGTGGCACCTGGCATGGCGTTGCTCTGCACCAGCGTCCAGCGTGGCTGGAGCTGGGTGACGGCGCCACCAAGGTGTTTGGCACGCGCGGGAGGCCCGCCCGCCTCAGATGAAGTTGCTGGGGGAGCCGACGGCCGCCACGTCAGCCACCTCTGGCGCCATGGGCAGCAAGGTGAGCACGGCAAAGGCGATGAGGACGCCCGCAATCGCGCGCCGCCGCTCGCTGATGCCGCTCACCTCATCCTGAATGTATTGCTCTGCAGGTGGGGGGGGGAGGGAGGAAGGCGGACAACAAGGGAAGGAACCAGTGAAGCGGTGCGCATGCGGTGGGGTGGGGTGGGGGTGGGGCTAACGCCAGCTCACCTCGCCCTGTAAAAGACTTGGTTTACATCTGACACGACAACGGAAGCTTCCGCCCACCTGCTGTCCCATGTCCCGCCACCACACGCTACGTCCCATGCAGGAAGTGCGTCCCATGCAAGAAGCACGCAGCGCGCGCCCACCTGCTGTGCGCTGGCAGACGCGGACATGCCCCGCCCGTGCCAGATACACACTTTTTTAGTCAGTCCCGCCTAAACAGAAAAAACCGCCCACCTGCTGTGCGCTGGCAGATGAGGACGTAGAGGCCAAAGGGCAGCGCCAGGGAGGAGCCCAGCAGGCCCAGGCCCAGCCCCACATACGACAGCAGGCTGCTGACCGCCAAGGCGTTGCGGCCAAAGGCGGACTGTGGCACGGCGGGGCGGGGGAGGGGGGGGGAGGCACGGAAGAGGGGGAGGAGAGGCGGAATGTGAGAGGCGAGAAATGAGACGCGCACAGCACAGGGCGGCGCACGGTGCTGAGCGCAAAGCCAACCAAGCAAGCACGGCACAGGGCAGCGCACGGTGCAGAGCGCAAAGCCAACCAAGCAGCCGCCCGCCGCGTCTGCGTCGGTCAATCAGTCTGTGCCCCCTCCCTGGCCTCCGCCCCTCATTGCTCACCATCATTGCACGGCCGCCATCCAAGTTGCCGACAGGCAGGCAATTGAGGGCTGTTGTGACCAGGCCGCACCAGCCGCCCACAAGCAGCGGGCTGACGTACACTTGCGTGTGCGACAGCGCATCTGCAGGGCGGGCGGGCAGGCCGGAGGGGGGCAGACTCCGGTCAGGGCAGGCGCAAAATAGGAAGGCGGCCAGCTGAAGCCGGGGCGGGCACAAGGCGGCGGCAACCAGCGCCCCAGGCAGCAAGCTACAGCCCCTGCTTCTGCTACATGCACTGCTGGCGGCATGCCAAGCCGCAGGCCTGCCTCTATGGAAAGCCAGGCACAGGCGAGCAGCCCACTACAGGCACCACCCGCTTGCCCATGCGGCAGCCAGCCTGCCGGCACGCCCCTCCTGCCCGCCACCCCCACACAACGAACTCCCTCCCTGCTCACCGCTGCTGAGCCCCAGCTTTGCCATGCCGCCCAGCAGCAGGCTCCCCTGAAACAGCTGGGAGGGCACGGGCAGCAGGCCGGGCTGCAGGGAAGGGAGGGAGGGCGGGTGGGCACGGTTAGTGGCCGGAGGGCGCGCAGGCGGCGGGCCGGGGGACAGCGCAAGCAGGGCACGCAGGCAGAAAACATCCATGCTTGGTTGCTGCTGCCGCCGCCGCCGCTGCTGCTGCTGCTGCTGCTGCCACTTCAAGCTCTCACCTCTGCGACGCCGCCGCCGTGCGAGGCCACCAGGCCGGCAATGAAGAGGCCCATGCTGGTGACGCCGCCCGCCAGCAGGGCGGCTGCTGAGAAGTCAAACAGGTCGGTGCGGGTGCGCACCATCGACTTGAGCTGCAGGGCAGGAAAGTAGGTTGAAGTTAAAGGTAAAAACTGTGCGTGCCAGCAGGGCGGAAGCTTAAAAATGGAAGCGGTTGGTGCAGGTGCGCACCACCGATGGACTTGAGCTGCAGGCAGGGAGGCAGGCGGGCGGGGTCTCCACGGCACGTTCCACACTGTGCCTGCCAGGAGGGCTGCTGCTGCGGACTCCAACAGGCCAATGCCGAGTGGTGCACCCAGACCTACGCCCCAACTGGGCATGCCCTCCTCGACCCGCCGGCCCCCGCCCCTCCAAGCAAGCCATGGTACAGGCATGCCACCCGCCCCCGCCAGCAAAGCATGCGAAAGCGCCGGGCAGGTGTCAAGACCCTATACACCGAGATACCACCTAGCAGAATGCTGTGATTGTAGTCAACAGTCGCTGCTGCCTGCCCCACCCGCCCCACCTGCGTCACCCCGCTAAGCGTCCCCAGCACGCCCCGGGCATGCCCTCCTCATCCCCAAATCCCCCTCCTTCCAGCAAGCCATGCTGCTGCCTGCCCCACCCGCCCCCACCTGCGTCACGCTGCCAAACGTCCCCAGCTGTGAGTTGGGGATGAGGAAGGAGGGGGCAATCTTGATGCCGCGCGTGCCCGCAACCACAGCGTGCGCCAGCTCGTGCATCAGCTGCAGGAATCAAGGGGGAGAACATAGGGGGAGGGTTGCCGGGGCGGCAGGGAAAATGGGCAGTGTGAGGGGAGCGGTGCTGCGGTGTGGGCTGGCGCCGTAACGGGAGCCGGCACACCCCAATTGCACGTATGCACGCACGTGCGCGCGCACAGCCTTCTTGGGCCGGTCCAGTCCAGGGGCGCCCCCGCTCCGTGCCGGGCAGCGCTGCCCGGTGTTGGCACACTGTTTCCCAACAAAGTGGGGCGGGCACGCACGTGCGCACAGAGTTTGACACCCAGACGCAGACACACGAGAGCACGTGTGCAGGCACACACAACGTGCGCCCCCATCACCTGGGGCAGCAGCGTGACCAGGAAGATATTGCCTGTGGAGGAGATGAAGGGCAGGGGGTCATACGTGTCCAGCCCCGGCGGCAGCATGTCCGAGTTGAGGTTGGCAGGGTTGGCCAGCCATTGCAGCGTCTCCTGCAGGTCAGGCAGGCAGGCAGAGGGAGGTAGGCAGAGAGGCAGTCAGGCAAAGCAGTGTTGGGAGGGCAGCAGCAGGCCCAGGACAGGACGGTCAAGTGAAGGGTAGCAGGGTTGGCCAGCCATTGCAGCATCTCCTGCAGGGCAGGCAGGCGTGGAGAGGCGGGCAGGGGGAGGCACAGCACGGCAACGCAGTGTTGCGAGGGCAGCGGCAGGGCCAGGACGGATGAAGTGGAGGCTAGCACAGGGCTGGCCAGCCACTGGGGCATCTCCAGTCAAGAACAATATCAGACAGTACAGGCTGCACCTTCCAGCCCACGCCCCCCACACACGCAACGGAACACCGAACCCAGCGCCAGCCCTACCTTGGGCAGCAGGCCGATGTTTGCAGCCAGCCCACATACACCATGAAGCCCCGGGTGAGCACCAGCCACACAGAAGCAGCAGCCCACGCACGCGGCTGAGCACCAAAAAAACAGAGCCAGCCCCACCTTGGGCAGCAGGCCGATGTTTGCGGCCAGCCCAAACTGCAGCGTCGACCCCAGCGTCAGCACCAGCAGCACGGCTGCCGCCGCGCGCTGCCACCCCACGACGGGCGGCGGCTGCGCCGCGGCCGTGGGCAGGATCTCAAAGAGCACGCGGGGCTCCGGGGCAGCGCCGTCACCGCCACCGCCGCCCCCCATCTGCATATCCTCCAGAGTGGACTCCGGATCCTCCACAAGCCGGACCACGTACTTGTCGCCTGGGGGGGCAGGAAGGGGTGGGGGTCAGGGGCAAGAGGGAGGGGACGGGGAAGTGAGGGCACCGAGAGCGGGGGTGGGGAGCCACAGGAGACCCTCCACCAAACATGCGCCTGGACTCCAGCTGACCAACCAACCAACACTGCAGGTGGCCATCAGCCAGCACGCCTGGCATCTTGCCCAACACGCCCCCTCCCACTTGCCCCGCAGCTTCCCCTTGTCCAAACACCGCACAGAACAAAGTGCCCTTCCTGCTGCTTTGTGGAAGTTCCTCTTCTCTCGCCCTTTCCCGAGTCACCCCGGCTGCCAGCTCACCAAACATGGCCGCCATCTTGTCGCACGCCTCCTGGAACACCACCTCCCGCTTGGCCCGCAGGTTCCCCTTGATCACCACCCCCAGCTCCAGGGTCTGCATCGCCAGCGGGCGCGTCTCGGTCACCCAAAACGTGTTGGCGCCAAACACCTGCTCCTTGATCTTCCTGCGGGGGTGCAGAGGCAAGCACGAGTGGGTCGGCCCGGCCCACACACGCACGGCCCGTGGGTGGCTCAGGCCCGGCCCTCCGGGCCTGCTCCTTGCAGCGCCGCGCCGGCACAACACAGCAGGTCCGGGCCGGGCAGGCAGCAGACAGCAGGGCAGGGCCGGGCAGAGCACAGCATGTCGCAGCAGGTCACTGTGGAGCACAGCACAGCAGGGCGCAGCAGGGCACAGCAGGGCGACGTGGGGGCGCACGTCAGGCCCTCCGGGGTCACACCCTTGCCATGTGGAGCACAGCACAGCAGGGCACAGCACAGCACAGCAGGCGCAGCACAGCAGGTCGCAGTGCTCACTTCAGATCCTCCGGGTCCACCCCCTTGCCGTGTGGAGCACATCACAGCACGGCACAGCACAGCACGGCAGGGCGCAGCGCAGCAGGGCGCAGCGGGGGCTCACTTCAGGTCCTCCGGGTCCACCCCCTTGCTGGGCACAGTGAGCACGGAGTACAGGTTGTTCAGCTCCTTCTGTACCGCCTCCTCCCCCAGCGTGCGGTCCCCGCCACGCCCCTCCTCCTCAGCCAGCTTCTTGGCCTGCAGGGCGGCGGCGGGATGACGAGGAGCGAGACGCGGGTGAGACATGGTGCGGGGTCAGCAGGCAGCACACAGCAAAGGGCTCAAAAGGCTCCTTCTGTGCATGCATAATCAAGAGCGCAGTCCCAACCACGCACCACGTCCCCATCTGAGCCAGTTGGGTCGACGTGGAGATAGGGACAGGGGACCAGGCGCGGAAGCGCAGCAGTCCGGCAGCAAGTGCGCAGTGGCGGCGGCGGCGGCGGCGGCACGGAATATATCCCAGCTGGTATGCACGCGTGGCTTGCCACGGTCAGGTGGCGGCAGCAGCGCCCATATGCATACCGGGCGCTCGCCAGCGCTGCACACAACCACGCATCGCCTGTGCAGGCTTGCCAAGCCAGGCAGGTGAGCTGGCACACGTGAGCAGGGGCCCCTCCCGCACTCCGCCGCCGCCGCAGCTGCTGCACCCCTGGCACCCACCCACCCACCCCACCCATCAGCCGCCCGCGCCCCGACATCCACATCATCCACCAGCACCCACCTGCTCCACAATGCGCTCAATTGAGTCTGCGATGCGCGACTGCATCTCCCCGCTGTTCACGGCGCTGCCCATCTTCTCCGCGCGTGCCGCCTCCGCCTCTGCCAGCGCTTTGAGCACGTCGGCAGAGATGGTGATCTTGGAGGAGTCCCCGGCCTCGGCAGGCTTGGCCTGCAGCAGGGCGAGATGCATGGCGTGTGAGCGAGATTGTAAAATGGCGGCATGCAGGGTGGAGCAACCAGCAGTGGGCAGGCGCGCGGCAGGCGGCGGGGCGGCAGGCGGCGGCGCCGCACCTGCGGCGCCTCCTCCGGCTTCTCCTCAATGCCTAGCAGCGCATCCAGGTCCGCCATTGTCTGCTTGATGGATGGCTTGCTGGCCTCCGGCGCCTGTGGCTGCTGCTCTCGCTGCTGCTGCTCAGTCTCCTCGCTGCTGCCAGTCAGGGAGGCCCTGGCCAGCCGGGGCAGCTGGCTGCGTCTCTGCCGTGGTACAGCAGCTCTCTGCAGCTGTTGGGCAGCCCGCAGCCCTCGGGGCTGCGCGCCCGGCAGCACCGAGGTGCAGCGCTGGCAGTGAACCCGCATAGCGCTGGGGCGTAGTGATCGAGCTAACAAAACGGCCCTGAAGTGGCGAGCAGGCCGGGCGAGCGACGCGGTCGAGGGTGTGTGGAGTATGCGGGTGGCAAATGGGCGCTTGCTGGGGGGGTGGCAAAAGGCGTGCAGAGAATGATCGAACAGCGAGCCTCAGTGCGCGGCAAGTCCACAAAGTAAGCGGCAGGGGCGCTCCCTGACATCCTGAAACCTCCTGCAGCGCCGCCACTTCGTGCACGGCAGGGTCGGGCGCGTGCCCACCGAGCACCGCTGCCGCCACAACCACCGCCCCCTCTCCTCCCCATCTCCAACTGTAGCGCACACCACAGTTACAAGTGAGACCTTTATACAAGAAAGGGACGAGTACAGGGGGTCGTAAAGCATCAGAACGGGGGCGGGGGGTTTGTGCCGGGCTCAGCACAAAAGGTGCTTGGGTGCGGGCCACGGGCACAGGCCTGAGAGGTGCTGATGGGTGGGTAGATCGCACGGCCTGCATGCCTGTGAGTCGGGCTACCACACAGTTGTGCCTGCAATGAATGCGTTTCTTGCCGCCTACAGCACGGGGCTGCCCGCTGCGGCGCGCAGCAGGTTGAGAGCGTGCTGTGGCGCCAGCAAGCAGCCGCTGGCAGCGGTGGGTGGGGCAGCCATCGAGGGTAAAGAGCGGGGGAGGCGGGGACAAAAGCGTGTGCATGGGTGCATTTGTGCAAGGAGCCATGTGCCGGATCCGGGGCCGGGCATGACGCAATGCAGCAGTCTGCTCAGGGCCGAGCGGCGCGGTGTCGACACATGCGCGGGGCAGGGCCCTTGTGTATGCGGTACTGGGTAGTAGCAGTGAGGAGCGGAGAGCGGCGAGCAGGGGCTTGGGGGGTTCTCGGCAAGGCTTAGGATGAGGTCTGGTGCAGCTGGGTGGTTTGCAAGCAGCAAGCAGGAAGCGTAGGACGCGGGGGGCTGCGCAGCTGCTGTGGGCACAGCAAGCACAGCGGTCTTGGGGGGAGGGATGAAGAGGCAGGCATGGTAGAAGGTTTGAAGCGCGCTTGGAGCGCATGAGCGGCAGGTGGAAGAGGCATGTGGGATAATGGGTAAGCAAGCTGTGCGGCTGCCAGCGCTGGCACTGCGCCCGTGGGGCGCAGAGGCACCTCCAGTTGCAGACAGAAATAGGGAGAGGCAAAGGGGCCTCATTGGCAGGGTACGAGTGGCAAGGCGGGCACGTCGTGCGGCGCAGTGGCAGAATGGTGCACACCACGCGCACACCGCACGGCGGGAGAGATACGTAATGCAAGGGGTGCTACTGAGGCCTGCATGCGTTTTCTTGGGGGGGGGGGGGCTGGGGGCAGTGCAGTGGACGAGGCCGGAGGGGGTCGGGGTGTGTGGACAGGTGGCGCCCAGGCGGCCAGGCAAGGCACACTCATGAAGATCGGAGACGTCAGAGGCGCAGAAAAGTGCAAAAGGGGCTCTGAGGGAAGGGAACTGAAGGGGAGTTGAGACAGGCGGGTGTGGTGCCCAGCTTGGAAGAGGAAAGGAAAAGGTAGGGATTGAAGAGACGCCGGAGAGGCGGGAGCACGGCGTGTTGTTCAGCAGATGGGTGGGTGGCTAGTATACAGGCGGGAAGTGCGCACGGCGTGTAGGCAGGGTGGTATATGAGCGTAGTGTGAGGGAGTTACGACTGGAAGTACGTATCTGGGAGAGGAAGGGGCACCCCGTGGAGGGACATGGACTGCGTGAGAGCTGTGCAGGTCGGTGGAGGCGTGGCCGGCATGGGGTGTGGTGACGAGGCACAGTGTGGGACGGGCACCGGCTGACGCGCCGGCTGCTCGTGCAGGCATGCGGTGTGAGACTTTGGTGGCTAAGGCTCAGTTTGCGTGGTGGGGGCGGGACCGGCAAGGCCGGGACGCGTGCACTGCTCTAGTACGGCACCAGGGCTTGAAGGGCAGACAACTCGGCCGAGCTGCGCTGAGGTGCCAGATCTGGGCCAGCGGGACCGGCAACTGTGCTGATCCCCAAGAGGGGTAGCCCCCCCTATGGGGCGCTGCCTTGGCACCAATCTGCAGGAGGGGCGAAGGGTGGGAGGCGGGGGCGGGGGATCAGAGAGTGTGGCAAGCTGGCAGGGCAGCCAATTTTGGCTTGATGGCCTGGTGGTGGCGGAGCCAAGACCAAGGTCACCTTGACGGATGGCGCTGCTGTGCACCATGGTGGCGCCGTGAAGCAATGCGACGCATTGTGCAGGCAGGCAAGCGCAGCGGAGGCGGCAGCAAGCAGCGGGCGACGGCAGCCAGGGGGGCAGTCTGACCTGGCGGGCTGACGTGGCAGCATGGCCGCTTCCATGGTGGCGCGTCATCTCCCCGGGCCTGCTGCCACGAGTGCTGCTGCAGCGTGCGCAGGCGGAGCACCAGCCGAATGAGGCGCACGGTGCGCTGGTACTGCTGCTCCTGCTGCGCCGTCCATCCCGCTGCCGCCGCCTCGCGCTCGTGCCCCTGCTGCCGAGGCGTCGCCGGCTGCTCCGGCTGCCCAGCCTGCGCCACCTCTTGGTTGCTGCGCCGGTGGACCACAAGATAGCCCTCCCCAGCAGGCAGCGGCAGGATGTCTGCAGCAGCGGGAGGGAACGGGAAGGCGCGGTGAGTTGGCTGGTGTGCCTGGCTTGCAGGCGCCAGGATGCACCCGCCGCCGCTGGGAGGATGATGTGCCAGCTTCCCGCAGCGAGCGCCGGCATGCCACGGTGCCAGCACACACATGGGAGCCATGCTGCAAGAAGGCTGGCTGCTCCCAGCCGGGTGCTGCTGCGGTCACACCTGCTTGCGGCAGGCAATCCAGCTGGCTGGAGAGCTCCTGCAGGTGTGGCGGCAGCGGGAGTGCAGCAGTCCCGCTGCCTGGCGGCGGCGGCCCGCGGCGCGCGCGGCCCGAGCAGCCAAACGCGGGGTGCATCTCCGCCTCGTAGCGCGGCGTGCACACCGGCGGCCCGCTGAGATGGGAGCAGCCTGCTGTGTCGAGCGCCACCAGGGCTGCAGGGGGCAGGCAGGTCGGCTTGAGGGAAGGTGCCGCGCCTGTGGTGAGCGGCGGGACTACCACCTGGGCGGGTGCCTGCACTAGCTTGGGCGGCTTGCGCCCCTGCCTGCAGCTACGACAGCCGTGGGCTCCCGCGCCTTGAATGAGCCTCACCTGCAGCGGCCCGCTCCTCGCCCTCCAGCTCCGCGGGTGAAGGCAACGGCGCAGGTGGTACTGTAGGGGAGGCCTGCCCCGGGGCGCGCTTGCGCTTGGCCTGCATGATGTATGTCGCACTCGCAGAAGGCAGTTGGATTAAAGCTTGTTAGCGCCGCTGTCAGCGGGGGTGGGGTGGCTCCGGAGCCCCCGGTCAGGGGAGGGGTGGGCGACCACAGCGCGAGAGTAGGAAGCGAATGGAGAATCTAGGGACAGGTAGGGATGAAGCAGGCCGCAACTCCGGCTAGTGTCAGAACTGCCCCTTCTTCCCACGCTGGCTGCGTGGCATCCTGTGGCCCCGAGGGACCTTTGCCAAATAGTACTCGGGTGCAGTGGCCCCGAGGCGTGCCAGGGCCGCCCATTGTCTTCTTGATGCCTTTGCTCAGCTCCCAGAGGTCCGGGTGGATGGGCGGGAAGACGAAAGAGGCCCGAGTGGTACTGTGGGCGGTGGAGCCTGCCGCCTCTGCCCGCCTCTGCCCCCTGCCAGACCGCTGCTGTCAAGGGTGGAATCTTGGCCCCGCTGCCTATCCTGCATGTTTCCCGTGCCGCACTCAGGGCCGAGGGGGCGCCCGAGCGGCTGGCAGCGCAGGAACTCACGCCTCAACTACGGCGGGACCATGCGTAGCAGGCACTTCCGACCAGCTCCCACGCGGGCGCCCGGCACTGAGCGGTGTGCCAGGGAGTCAAAGGTGGCGGTTTACAGCCTCCCTAGGTGTGGGGATAGCATACACAATGTCCGACCAGGTAGTCGGCGGAGCCCCAGAAGTGTACGTAACGCACAGGGAGGGCAACGGAAGTTTGATGACGCAACGGTACCGAGATTGCGGCGCTCAGATGGCACAATCTGCCCGTGACCCGGTTGGTTGTCCTCCACAGCTTCTGTCGTGCGCAGTCAGCCCAGCAAGCCTGGGGTGACGGCCCACTGCACGGGCTGTCAGTCTGCTGCGGGCATCATACCAGTGCCGCGCTGTGGTCCTGCACCGCTGGCAGCAGCGACACGTGCCGCCCCTGCCACCGCCGCTTCCAGCTCCACCCCCTCCTTCCCCGCCAGGCTGGCGCTTCATGCTGAGCTGGGGCCAGCACTGGCCTGCGCCCTGACGGCGCCAGCGCCTGCGCCTGCTGCTCACGTGGCATGGTGCACTGCTTTGGCATGTAGGAAGGCAGAGGATGGGTGCCTGCAGACGTGCCGGTGCGCACCTGTAGCAGGGCTGTTGCAAGGAATGCGCCGCACGCACATGCGAGAGATGGGGCGGTGGCATTGGGAAGCCAACCAGATATCCGTTCTTCAACCTCCTTGGACCAGCCTGCAAGCTAAGCCTCTTGGTGTGGACCGGGTGCACGTAATGCAGGCGCTGGCAGGCTGGCACATCAAGGCACCCACCCGCCCCTGCCTGCATCCACATCCGACTTTGCAGTGCTGATCTCTCATCACCAAGGTTCACTGCGCACGAGCTGGGTGGCGCTCGGCTTGAGAAATCGGGTGCCTTCAGGGGGACGAGATGCATTTTGAACTGGCGGTGCCGCCGCACGCCATGCACGCTATGCGCCGCTGGTCCTGGTCACTAGCGTCACATGCTTGCTACTGCTTGCTGCCCATGGATTGGGCGCTTCACATGGCGGACTTATCCACTACTTAGAGCCACAGGGAAGGCTGCTGGCCCTCCTGGACGAGCCAAGCGGCAACGCGGTTGTCAAGCCCTAACCCAAATCTCGCCCCTGCGGCTCATTCTGGCGGTAGCGCGCCGCCAACATGGCCCAGGGCGTGCAGGCGCACGCCTACCAGACGCTCCCGCGCCGGGACTCTGATTCGCACTTGCCTGCTGGCGGGGGTGAGGGCTAGCGCAAGTGCAGGTGTTGCACAGTGCCACAGCCAGCGTGCACAGGGCATTGCGAGGAGCTGCCTACAGCTCTGCAGAGCTCTGCACGTGCCAGCCCAGACAAAGCCAGCTGCCGTGCCCTGGATGCGCATGCCGCCCCTGGATGCGCATGCCGCCCACGCAGGCCCACCACTCACTTGCTCACATGGCTGTGCTGCAGAGGACGGCATTCAGATTTCAGAACTCGGCCAGGATGTGACCGTACCACCAAAGCCGCCAGGCAGTGCACCCGGCAGCCCAGCCGCCACCGCCGACAGCGGCACCGACAGCGCCCCCGCCGACGCCGCTGCTGAGCAGCAGCCCATCTCGGAGGGCGACCTGCAACAGGCGTGGAGGCTGCTTGACTGGAGGGTCGCCTTCTTCCTTTGCAGCAGCCTGTTGTACTTTGCTTTCCGGCGCACCATCGCCGCAGGCGTTTGTGTGTGCATCGGCGCTGCGACGGCCAGCGTGCACCTGTGGTGGCGGCGGCGGCGGCGTGCCCTGAGCGACAACAGCGCCGAGGCCTTGAAAGCAGCACTGTGCGGATTCGGCCTCATCTCAATGACGACCGCGTTTGCTGGGGGAGGCATCACCGGCTTCGTCTGGATGGCCCGCGAGTCAGTGCCCCCACTTGCTGCCAGCTGCCGCTGATGCTCCACCGCTTGCTGTTGCCGCCTGCGTGCGCGGGCCGTGGGCACTCAAGGAATGCTGCTTCACGGCTGCTTTGCTTGCAGGTGTCCTGGCCACGAGGACAAATGCCCCTTTCACGGCGTGTATGCCGTGACCTGGGTGTATTACGTGTCGTGCATGGTGCTTGGGGCCGCCGTCCTAGAGCTGCATGCCCGCCTCTTCCCGGAAAAGCCGCACTTGGAGGTTCTCCGGGAGCGCGCACAGGAGTATAAGCCTGATGCAGAGGCCTTGAGGAACCAGCAAATCGGGAAGGCTGCGCAGCAGCTTGAGGGGGAGGAACGGTCGGCCCTGTACGAGTTTGAACGTGCGGAGGAATCAGGTGTGTTTGCCGGAGGGATTGCTGGAGCGGGTGTGCGGGACTGTTCATGCAGCTTGGCTGGTCTGGGCTGCCTGGCTGGCCTGCCGGTTGCGACAGGTGCTGGCTGCTAGCCCCTGGCTTCTGCGGCATGCGGTCTGCCCGGCACAGTCACCTCGGTGGCACAGGGAGCATGGCCTCTGTCGATGTGTCACCGACCTCCGCCTCTTGTTCCTCTGTTGCGCCGCGCCTGCAGGCGACCGTGTGCGGCAAAACGAAGCTCACCGGAAGTGGCAGGAGGTGGTTGATAAGCAGAAGCTGCTGAAAGAAGACCCGGAGCAGTACCTGCAGCAGCACGGCGTGCCCAGCGAGACAGTCTGAGCGGTCGGCGGGGTTTTGGGTCTGCCACGGCGAGAGTCACGGGCTAGCTAGTCGCGGCGCAGGATAGCAGGCGGCTGCCATAGCCCCCCAGGATTTGCTTTGCCGCAAGTGGCAGGGCATGTATCATAACCCACACGGTGTCGTACCATGAATTTCTTTACTTGCATGCAACTACAAGTCATTTTGCTTTGTGCAACCTTCAGACTGGTCAGACCCATACGAGTCCAGCGCAGGCTCCCTCCCTGGCCTTAGCACGAACAGCTGGATGCAGACTCACAAACTTGCAATGCACCGCGCTTATAGAGCAAGCGATGGCGTGCACACACTTGCCTGCATCAGCAAGACAACTGCCTGCATGAGCGCCTGCATGACAGCAGAGAACACCGCACCAGTCGCGCTTGCTGCACCGCCCGGCACGACACACCACTCTGCCGCGCTGCGATGCTGTGCCAGGGAGTTAGGCATGGCGGTTCACAGCCGTTCAAGGTGAAGGGACAGCATACATAATGATACAGCAGGTATATGGAAGAGCCCTAGAAGCATACATAGAGCGCAGGAAGGATAACGGGACTTTGATGTTCGTGAGGGTAGCGATATGTGTGATGCCATGATGGTACAAGCTGGGCACAGGCCCCCGGTGCCGTCAGTCACTGCAGCACCCACCACAGCTGCTGTTGCCCGTAGCCAGCCCAGCAAGCCTGGGGCGACTGCACACTGCACTGTGCTGTGCCACGCCAGTCTGCAGCGGGCATCACACCAGTGCCGCGCTGCGGTCCTGCCCCGGTGGCAGCAGCGACACCTGCCGCTCCGCCACCCCTGCTTCTAGCTCCACCCCCTCCTTCCCCGCCAGGCTGGATGCTGAGCTGGCACCAGCACCGGACTTAATGCGCCACTTGAGCACCAAGTCCTGGACCAGCACCTGCATGTAACGAGCAGGCCGTGACGAGAGCGGGCAGGCTGTCGGAGGCGGGCTAGCGACTCAGCCAGGCGTCCCGCCAGGCCGGCCATACTTCCCAGGCACGGCTGGAGGGCTGGCACATCATGCTTGCACGCGCAGGCCCCAGCACGGGGCTGCCCTTGTCTACTGCACGCCCGCTCCTGTGGCACCAGCGTGGCATCCCTAAACCAGAGCTGCGCCCGCCCTGCTCTATCCCTGTGCCCTACCTGGCAGATGTTCATCAGCAGGGGGCAGCAGATCATGACAAAGAAGAGCAGCACCGTCGGGTGCCCCGTGAACAGGCTGTCAATGCCCTGCACAGCAGCAGGGGCAAGCGCAAATGGGGTATGGGTGAGGGGTGGGGTGGGGTGCAGGCCACGCCCAGGTGTGCGCACGCACCGCCGCTGGGATAGACGCTTCGGGGGGCAGCTGGTGCCAGCACTGGCCCCGCCACCAGTCACACCCCTGCCAGGCGTCCGCATGCAGGCCAACTCAGCGCCAGCCGCCAGGCATGGGCAGGCGCCCAGCTTGCCTGCGCCACGTGCACCAGCAGCGACCCGAGCAGGACCACAAGGGTGCCGCAGAGCACGCGCGCCAGCACCACGCAGCCCACCCACTCCCCCAGCTGGATGCCCCAGCGGCGGTACGAGGGAGGCTCGCCTGCAGCCGGGGGAGCCGGGCAGCAGCGCTGGTAGCAGAGGGTCAGTTGGTGAAAGCCTGGACTTGATCTTGGCTGACCAGGCTGGGCAGGGGCACAGGATGCCAAGCAAAACCAGGCCACACAAGCAGGCGGGCAGGCGGGCGACCCGTAACAGCCACGTGGCCTGACGACACCTGCCCTGCCACACCACCTGCCCGGGCTCACCATAGTTCCCGCACTCATGCAGCACTGTGTGCCACGGGGCGCTGGCGGCGCTGGGGGCTGCATACATGCCCCCGCCGCCCTCGGAGCCGCCCTCCTCCTCTTCCCCAGCCGGCGCGAGCGCCTGCGCCACCTCCCCCCGCCGCCGCGCTGCGCGCTTGCCCCACCAGCGTGCTCCCCGCAGCGCAGCCTTGTGCAGCCCTAATGTCAGCACCAGGCCGATGGTGGTGTCTGCAGGTGTGGGGGCAGGTGCGGGGCAAGGCCCGAGGCAAGCGCAAGGGTAGGCAGGCAGGTAGCGGGCAGGGCTGCACAAGTGATGAAAGTTGCTAAGGCCTGGCCGGCTGCTCACAGAGGCAGAGATCACCCGGAGCTCCAAAGACTGCAGCACCCAGCAGAAACAAGTGCTGCAACAGCAGCACCCTACACCCTCACGAGTGCAGCGGCTGCACTGCCCAGGAGCAGCACCCACCAGCCCCACATCTGCCACGACACAAGCCCCCACAACCCAGTTGCTTAATCAATGTATCCTGCTTTGATTTTCTTGAATGGAACAACACTTCCACGCAGAGCAGCGGCAGCACCGACAAAATGTGAAGGCCACAACCCCAGCCCCACAGCCACAGCCCTGGCAGAGCCCAGCAGCAGCACCCGCCATGCCCATGTGTGCAGAAGCAGCATAAGCAGCAGCCAACAAACCCATATGCACAGCAGCAGCACCCACCAAACCCCATGGGTGCAGCAGCAGGAGCAGCCAAGAAGCCCACTTGCGCAGCAGCAGCAGCAGCAGCACCCACCGAAACCCCATATGCGCAGCAGCAGCAGCAGCAGCAGCAGCAGCACCCACCAAAGGTGAAGGCCACAAAGTACCAGGAGCACTCGCTGGTGTCTTCAGCAGCCACGCTGTTGTGCGCGATCACCGCGATGAGCATGCCTGCCATGCAGGGGGGAGCGTGGCAGAGGGAGGGCAGGGGCAGGGGAGTGGACGCACAGCAGGCGCCATGCGGGTGCTGCACGAAGAGGGTGCTGCAGCGCAGCCAGCTGCACCCAGCTGCCACATGACCTCACCGCAGACGTGGGCCGCCAGCATCGAGACGGCTTGCTTGGAGACATCCAGCGCCCAAATGTTGACCGGGCGCTGCGGACGCTCGACGTGCCTGCGGGGGCGACAGCGGTTGCGGCATGTGTGGGTGTTGCCGGCGGCAGGCCTGTCTGGGAATGCACACTGCCAGTGCACATCCCGCCCACTCCGCCCAGTAGTGCAACGTTTTGCATGGGAGGGAGCGTGCAGCGGGCACCCACCGCTTGTACGCCAGGCTCGCCAGCGCCAGCGCCGCCAGCAGCAGCTGGGCGGACAGTGCCACGGGGCCCGCCAGCAGGCGGCATTGACCAGGAGCCCCCGCCTCGCCCATGTCGCTGACTGCGATCGCCGCCCACGGTCAGCTGCAAGGCCAAAAGCGGTGGGGCCGCTCGGGAGACCGGGTGGCGAGGGCGACGGAGCTGGTCTTCCGGGCGGTAACAGACACTGGGAGAGTCCACCAAGCACCAGCTGAGCCGCTCAACTTGGGCACGCCCAAGAAGTGGCACCCGCAACTGCAAGCGGGCTTGCCGTGTGGGATAGAGGGGCAGAGCGATGTGCAGACAGGCAGGGGCGGAGATGAGCCGTCCTAGGCGGCGTGCGTTTACTAGCCCGCTCAGCACAGCCACCGCCGCACAGCGCACATGTCGCCGTGCCGTCACCTGCCTGTCTTTGGCAAACCCACGTAGCTCGCTTGTAAACTGTCTTGAATATCAAGCAATGTAACATCAGGTGGAGCAGATGCAGGGGCCAGGCCACGTAGTTTGCACCCGCACTATGTGCCCAGCAGTTGGGATGCTCTTTGGCAGAGCAACAGGGCGGCTTGCAGTAAAGCAAGCAAGCCATGCACATGGAATGCAACGGGAGGGCTTAGGGAAATAAGTCGTGTGGGAGACAAGAGGGCAGCACCACGTTTTATTGTCGTCCTAGGGCAGCACCTTCTAAGTGGCTGGCAAGTGGTGTGCGCCACCGCCGGCGGGTGGCTGGCACTGACGCCAGCCAGCAAGGCAGGGACTGCAGCCGTGAGGACGACCTTAAGTGGGGCGGCGTATCCCATTGAATAGTCCCTTATGTTAAACAGGCCAGCAGGGCGGACGTTTATGCATGGTTTGAAAACGAAATATGAGCGCTGCCCACCGTGAGAGGACAACACTGCGCCCGAGAGTGTCGAGTTCGGTGCAGGCGCGCTTCGATAGGTGGGCAGTTTGGCCTATTTGGTGGAGACGGAAGGGAGCGCGGGGGCGTGTGGCCCCTGCACCGTGGTGTTGAGGGCGCCCTCGGCCCTTTGCCCCTCTACTTTCTGGCGCTCCCCGGCTCCACTAGGGAGCCCAGCACATCGGACATAGCACACAGCAGGGGGCGGCCTTTGCTGCTGCGGACGAGCGTCCTCTAGAGCTCATTTGTTGGCGGGACGGTGGCGCCGGCCGGTGATTTTGGGGCACCCTCGCATTCCCCACCCCTGCTGTGCACCCCCTTGTTGCCTGCCAGCTGCTGCGTGTCCTTACCAAACCCTGCCAAGGCTAGCAGAGCCCAGACACCGCAGCTCCAGTGCCACCTCACCTCCCGCCGCCCGCTGCACTCGTCCCTTGCCGGCCGCCCCGCCGTGCCCCACCGCCCACCTCCCGTCCCCCCGTTCGCATGTGCAGGCACTTTGCCGAAAAACAGATCAGCAGCGACAAGTTTGGCACCAGCGTGGGGGCATGCGTGTACCTCTCCCTGCTGCCCTCCCTGGTCCCGCTGCACCGCCCCGACATGCTGGCCGGTGCCGTGGGGTGCGCGCTGCTGAGCTTTTGGCCATTCCTGCTCTGCCAAACCGCCAAGTCATTTTACGTCCGCCACCGAGACGTGCTGCTGCTTGTACAGTGAGTTGGGGGAGGGCGGGTGGCACGGGGCATGGTGGTGGTGGTGGTGGTGGGAATGCGTGGACCCAACAATGCATGGCCCCTCCCCTCCCTGCTCCGTGACCTTCTGCCACTGCGGCTGCGGCAGTGCGCCCGCTGTGTGCGGCTCACCGCCTCCACTCAGCACACCATGCCCCCCGCCCCCATCCGCCCTCCCGTCCCCTCCCTTCCACCGCCAGCATTGCGTGTGTATTTACAAAGGCTGTGCCCCGCTGTTGTCTGCCCGCCCTGCGCAGCTCACCCCGCACCCAACTCCCCCGCCCCCTCCCCCTCCACGCAGCATGCTGTTCCACTACAGCTGCGGCGGCCAGTTTGCCCGCTTTGTGCGGCTGCACCAGCGCTTTGACCCGCCCTCCTCCCCGGCAGCCTTCCTCGCTGGCTTCGTGCTCAGCTCAACGGTCCTCTGGCAGTCCATCGATGTGCTGCTGTGTGTGCGCTGTGGTTGGTTGGTTGCTGCTGCGGATGCCGTTTGGATGTCCTCTGGCAGTCCACTGATGTGCTGCTGTGCGTGCGCTGTGGATGCATGCTGCTGCCTGTTGGATAATGTTGAGGGGAGCCTCAACGGTCCTCTGGCGGTCCATCACCGTGCTGCTATGCATGCATTGGCTGCGGGTGGTTGGTTGGTGCTCTGCATGCCTGTTGGATGTTGTTAAGGGGGCGGGGCTGACAGGAGCGTGTCGGATGGCATGTGCCAGTCTCAGTTGTGCTTTGGCCGTTCCTCGGCGCGGTGCTGTGCCTTTTTGGGGAGTCTGGCGGGGGCCGTGATGGGAGGGAAGGGACGGGCAGCGTGCGTTGGTTGGTGCAGGCTGTACCTTGGCAACCTCCCAGGTATCGCATGCACTTTCCACCGGTACCGCTCCCTGCTCTTACCACGCTCATCCTCACGGTTGCCCTGCCTTGTACTGCCCAACACCTCCTATTGCTACCGCAGGCCCCGCAAACAACTATTTGTCATGATTTTACTGCCCCGTACTGCACTCTGCATGGTACTGCAGGTGCCGCATGCGCTTCCACCACTTCCTCCTCTTCAAACCTCTGATTCTCATGGTGGCCCTGCCCTTGGAGTTGCGCCTGTGCCAGCAGACATGCCACGACATGCCAGCTGGGCCTCTTCTGTCTTGTGCCTGCATTTGAGAGCTTGAATTGGAGAGCGCATGTGCGGCAGCATTGCTGAGAGATTCTGGGCGCACTGTGCCCTGCTTTGTACCAGAGCAGCAGGCCATTGCTTGTCCCCCTCCCGCTGCAGGCCAGACCCGTTTCTTTGCGATGGCGGCTGACGTGGCCCGGCTGGCGTTTGCCGCCTTCCGACCGCTGCCGCAGCCGCTGGCTGCATCGGGAGCGCTCGCAGGTGCGCTGCTCTGATCCGGGCTGGGATGGGCTGGTGTTCGGTGGTTGCTTGAGCATGCGCACATGTCCGTGTGCATACGGGCTTTAGAGCATCAGCTTACAAGCATCTGCTCACAAAATTTCCCATCCGTGAGTGGGGTGGTGTCGACAGCTGTATGGCGGCAGACACATGTGCATGGCAGGCAGGCAGGCGTGGCATGGCAGGCCAACGGCAGGCACACGCATGATGCGCCCTGCTCTTGTCGGGCCTGCCGTGCCGGCCTTCTGGCACGCCGCCAGATCGCCTCGGCTTGGCAACCTCTAGGCGTCTTGATGCGCCCATCAGCTGCGCAATGCGTGTTCCACTCCTTGGCAGAGCGCGCGCCTTTACAGTCTGCCTCCTCTGCCCCCCTGACGTCCCGCCCGCGGTCCCGCTGTCTGCCTGGGCTGCTGCAGGTCCCGCCTCCAGTTGCTTCACAGTCCAGGCATTCCTGCTGCTCACGCTGAGCTACATCCTGCCATGCTACATCCTCCACTCCCTGGAGCAGCAGGTGCGCAAGCAAGCTGCGGTGCCTATGGCTTGGGTGTCGCGTGCCCGCTCCTCTCCTCTTCTTGTTGGCGTGCTGTGCCCCTTGTGCCCGCCTCCTGCGCATGCGTGTGCGAGAATGATTGAATCACGGCGGATTGCTTGTGTGTGTGTGTGCGCGCGAGATGCAGCAGGCGGTAAAGCGCCTCTGGCCGTCGGCTGGGTCCTCTCCTGCATGAGGCAGGCACCGGCCGGCTGTGCTTGGCTTTCCACCATGCTGCCCGACCGCCCTGGGCTTGCCATGCGGACCGCACCATCCCGCTGTGCTGCTGCATGTGCTGTGCCGTCCACAAAGTGTGCTCACACCGCTGTCCTGCTTCCCCTTGCCCGCCTCAGATGCTCAGCGCGTTTGTGTCAGCGGAGCATGCACCGGCCGCTGGCGATGGCCATCCAAGCAGTGGCGCTGAGGTGGCACTGCAGCCCGCAGCAGCACAGCGTGCACGTGCAAGCTCTTCAAACCACGATGAGCAGCCAGCCAGCAGGGATGGAAATGAGGCTGCAGGAGGCAGAGCCGGTGCTACTACAGACAGCACAAGCCCCCCAGCAGCAGCGGCGGCGGGGCAGCAGCAGAGGCAGCCAGGCGGCGCCCTTGCTGCAGCTGCAGCGGCGGTGGCGGCGGCGGCGGCGTGGCACCCCCTGCTGCTCCCAGCAGCAGTGCTGCTTCCGGCGATGGCCATGTGCGCCTGTGGTGCTGGGATTGCGCTGGCCGTGGGGGCCACCTGCGCTGCCGCCGCCACTGCGCTGGCTGCCTGGTGCGCGGGTGAGGAGCGGTAACAGGTAATGCTGGTGGCAGCGGGAGCAGCAGCAGGCAGCAGGCCCGGCGCGGCAGCGGCGACGGCGGCCAGCGGGCGGTGCAGCCGGCAGGGCAGCGGGCACAGCGGGCGCAGCAGCGGCACCCAAGACAGCTGGGTGCTGAGCCTGCGGCGCTGCCTGGCTGAGGCGCTGCCGCAGGGTCTGCTGCAGCCGCTGCAGCCGGCGCTTCCGCCGTGGCCCGAGCGGAGGGAGGGGAGTGCCACTGGGTGGGCGGCGGAGGCGTTGCTGGTGACGCAGGATTGGCCCGCATGGGGCGTACCGCTGCTGCTGGTGGGGCTGACGTGGCATGCGCTGGACACACTTGTCAACCTGTGGGTCATTTGATGCAACGCCAGGGCGCCGCGTGCTGCAATGCCTGCGTGCACCTTGGACTGTAGTGCCTGCCTAACGGCGGTAAGCTGTAAAGTCTAGACCTGACCAGGCAGCGTGGTGAGCAGTGCTGATGTCTCACAACGGGTGCTCCACTGTATCTGGAGCCAGCCGACAGTAGCAAGCAAGCTTCCTGCCCCGACTGTCCACCCTTGCCTGGGCCTGCTGGGCCTGTGTTCAGACCACCACGCATTCAAGTATTGGAGGAAGCCGAGTCAGCAGCAACATTGTGTGCGGAAAGTTGATTACTTGTTCCCAGCAAGCCCTGCAGGATGGCAAGCCACCAGGGGTGGCTGAGTGCCGACCACCCGTGGTGCGGCGGCACCAGCACTGTTGTTGTTGTTCAAGGCGTCAGCTTGCAGGCCGGTTGGGTGGGTTCATGCCCACGTTTTACTGGCTGCACACCTGAGCAGTAGGTATCAGTGTGACAATGCAGCAAGGGCGGGGGAGGAGAATGGCCAGAACTGAGACTTCGCCGCCGCCCTAAAAGTGTACCGGCCTGGCGGGAGCGCCGCCACTCTGGCAAGGCAGCACTAGGCCATCGTCGGCTGGGCGCCGCCGGGCGGGGTGATCTCTCACAGCGATGCGCAGCTCTTGGCACGCCACAGGAGTGGCGGTGGGGGGCATGCCGGCCGGGGTGTTCGGCTTGCCCCTAATTAGCGAGCGAGAGCTCGCAGATCAGTTCAATCGGTGAGTTTTCGGCGCACCAGAGCCAAACGTGTTGTAAGCGGCGGGCCACCGTGACGTATTTGCGAGCCCAGGTGCTGGTCGTGGGCTGCAGAAGCGTCGGTTGCAGTGGCGAGGCTGTAAATAGCGGAACGGCGGGGGCTCCTCGCAGCTGCAGGCGCTGCACCACAGGCGCCGCCGCCGGCCGGGCGCCGGCCGCGCGCGACGTGTCGCCTGGTCCCCTCGTGGTCCTGGTCCTTCCTGCTGCTCTTTATCCTACACCCTGCCACCCAATCTGTGTGTCGCACAAAAGCTCTCTTGCGGTAGCACTCTGCACACGCTTTCTTGGGCTGCCCAATCCTCCCGCCCTCCCCCCCCCCGCTCCCCCCGCGCACAACGTACACCTCTGTACTGCCGTTTTCACGCCCGCCCACGCTCTCGGCCGGCCCCTCCCCCTTCTGCAGGCACTTTGCATCCAAGCAGATCAGCAGCGACATTTTTGGCACCTCCCTGGGCATGCTGGTCTACCTCTCCCTGCTGCCCTCCCTGGCTCAGCTGCACCGTCCCGACCTGCTGGCGGCTGCTGTGGGGTGCGCCGCGGCCTGCCTCTGGCCCCTGCTGCTCTCTAGGTGGGTGCTGCCGTTGGTGTGTGTGGCTGTGGCGGTGGGGAGCTTGCGTGCTCTGTCAAGGCGCGCGCTGGCGCCGCCGCGTTTGTGCCTCCGGTTGGCAGCGTCGCCGCGTGCCACGCGCGCCACCGCCTGCCCCTGGCCGCTGCTGCCGCTCCCAATGCGGGTGCCGCTGTCATCTTGCCGCCTGCTTTGTCACGTGGCAGCCTGCTCCGCTGTGCATGAGGCATGCGTGAGGCATGCGCACAGATGGTATGCCGGCTTCTGCCAAGGGATCACTGCCCTGCCAGATTTCCCTGCCGCCTCCGCTGCGCCGCCGCCTGCACCATCTGTGTGCCCCGCCCCGCTCATCGCCTTGTGCCCTTCCCTTGCTGGGCGGCCCTGGCACACCGCCGCTTGCAACTGCCAGAGCTGGGCTCGCGTTGGCAACAGCAGTGCTGCTCCTTTTCGTTTTCTGGGAGCTGAATCCCTGTGAGGGTGGGTGGGCAGCCGCCCGCAAGGGGGGTGCCCTCAAGCGGCCCGTGGCCCTAGGGCGGTGAACAACACAACACTCTGCCGCCACCTGAATCGAAGGCCGGCAATGTCTTGTCTTGGTTCTTGTGCGCTGCTCTGCTGCAGGTGGGCGCGCACGTTCCATGTCAGGCACCGGGACTTCCTGCTTCTCGCGCAGTGAGCAAGAGGTTGCGCACTTTTTGTTGGGTTGGAATGGGTTGGAATGTGTTGGATGCGTGAGTGATTGAGTGGGGGTGTGGGTTGGCATGGCTCGGGGAGTGCATTGTTTATATGAAAATACATGATTTGTGTGGGAGCATGTGGCGGCTGGTGCGGTGGCGTGCGACACGGAGGTTGGCCACGTCAGCGCCGGGACGCCTGCCCCTGCCTGCCCGACCGTAGCACACAAGGGCCGGAGGCTGTGCTGGGTGCACGTGAGCCCCTTCCGCCGTTGCGCACATCACTTGCCTTTTGAACTCGATCACCCACCTTCCCCGCAGCTTCTTCTTCCACTACGCAATCGGCGGGCAGCTGGGGCGGTATGTGCGCCTGCAGGTGAGGGACAGCCAGGCTTGTTTGCTGGCTGGCTGGCTGCTGTGCTGGCAGGCCACGCTCACCCTCGGTGCAGCACTGTGGGCGTGCATTCACCGTTGAAGCACTGTTGCATTCTCAGCACTGTTGCATTCTCTCCCTGCGGACCCAACCCTGGCATCCCGCGGACTCGAGGAGCCTGCATCGCCCACCACGGTCCCACAAGGCCGCCTGAAAGCCCAGCCTGCCAGTGCCATGCGCTGGAGCTGATTGTGGGCTCAGCCACTCACCCACTGCGTGCCCCATGCCCGCCCTGCGGTACGCCCCCCATGCGCTGTGCAGCACAAAATCCAGCCATCCGGGCCCGCCGCCTTCCTGGCCAGCTACATCCTGTCCTCAACCGTGTTCTGGCAGACGGTGGATGCACTCTTGTGAGCAGGGGCCTGTTTTGTGGGCGCCTCATGTGTGGTGGGCCGCTCATGTGAGGGGCTGTGTAGTGGGGAGCTGAGGGGCCATCACGGGCGTGGGGTCGAGGGGGGCAGGGGGGCAGTCTTGGCGCTGCCTCTCGCCCCTGATTTCTCGCTGCCGGTACTGCCGCACATGGTACTGCATGCACTGCACGAGCTCCTGCCTCATCCTCCTCCGCGGTTGCCTGACCCTGCTGCCGGCACCGCCGCACGTGGTACTGCATGTACTGCACGCACGTCCTGTGAGAGCGTTCCTCCCTGATCCCAGCGCCTGCGCGGCCTCTCGTGGTACTGTAGGTACCGCATGCGCTTCCGCCGCTTCCTCCTCTTCAAGCCGCTGATACTGCTGGCCAACCTCCCGCTGGAGCTGCGCCTCTGCCAGGACACATGCCGCGACTTCCCAGGTGGGCCTCCCCAGGTGTCTGTGGGCTGGGCTGGTGTCACCTTTGGCTTGCTGTGTGCAGCTGCGCCTGTGCTAGGAGACATGCCTCGACTTCCCAGGTGGGTCGGTACCGTCGATTGCTGTTGCTACCCCCCGCTCTTCCACTGTCCTCACTAATGGCTCGCTTTGTGGCGCCCATAGCGCAGCACAGCACAGCACAGCACAGCACAGCACAGCACAGCACAGCACAGGGCAGGCGCCCGCCCCCTGCTGCCTGCGTCGCTCATACCCTGACTGCCACTGCCCGCCCTGGTTTGCAGGCGACACGCAGCACTTCCACGCAGCTGCCGACGCCCTGCGCCTCCTCACCTCCCCCTTCCGCCTGCTGCCGGTGCCGCTGGCACTTCAGTCCACCACGCCAACCGACGGTAGGCACCCGCCTCATGCACCAGCCACGCAGCTCTCCCGCCCCCTAATATCATTTTGTGTGCTCTGCCCACCTTAATGCACTCCTACCTCGATGTACTGCCTCCTGGGTTCTCCCCTCCTATACGTACTGCCTCCTCGGTGCTTCCCCCTCCCATATGCACTGCCTCCTGAGTGCTCCCCTCCCAGATGCACTGCCTCCCAGGTGCTCCCCCTCCCATATGCACTGCCTCCTGGGTGCTCCCCCTCCCATAAGCACTGCCTCCCATACGCTTTTCCCCTCCCGCCTTACGTACTGTCTCCTGTGTGCTCTCCTTTTGTACAGCCCCCTATATGCTCCTCCCCTTGCGGACTGCCTCACATTTGCCCCCGCGGCCCCTCCCCACCCCGGCCCGCTGCCCGTCCTGCAGCCACGGGTGCCGTGATTAGCTGCGTCAAGGTTCAAGCTTTCCTGCTGGTCACACTGTGCTGGCTGATGCCAGCCTACCTGCTGTTTCGGCTGGAGAAGCAGGTGCGCGAGCGGGGGATCCAGCCATGGCAACAGCGGCAGCTCCGGCACCCTGTGCCCACCCCACCCTCGGTTGCCCCCTACATGTTGCCGCCCTGCCGCTGATGCCGTGGTAGCTTGCGGCTCTGCCAGGTTCTGCCCGGGCCACCCAGGGCGGTGCTGGTGACCGCCTCGAGGTTTCGTCCCCTCCCACCTGCCCAACTGCCCTCCCCCTGCCCACCCGCACCGCGCTGGTGGGAGTGCAGATGCTGTGGCAGTTTCGGCAGCAGTGCCAGGCGATGGTGGTGCCAGATGAGGAGCTGGCAGCGCTGGCGCAGCAGGCACAGCAGGCAGCGCAGGCAGCCTCGGCGGCAGCAGCAGCAGCAGAGCCTGCCAGGCCCGGTGGCGCAGAGGCACCCGCGGCGGCACTGGGTGGCTCGGGGGCGCTGGGGGCAGCGCCTTTCTTTGATGCCGGTGCTGGCGCTGCCGCCGCGGCTGCGGAGGCCCAAAGCCGGCTGCAGGAGCGGGGCAGGGAGCTGCGGCGGCGCTGGCAGGTGCAGAAGGAGCGACAGCAGGACTGGGGGATGCAGCTGGATGGGGCGACAGCAGAGGACTTGGAGCCAGGGTGGGTGCTGGCCACACGGGCGCTCATGGTGTCGGCGCTGACGTGGCACCTGCTGGACATCGTGCTGTGAGCGCTGAGGTCGCGCTGCCGTGCTGGCATGGCGCTGGCCTGGCCGCCAGCTGTGGACGCTGTGGTCGAGCGGCCAGACGTGCGCTCCTCGCGCTTTCGCCCCCTACGAATGGGGAAAGAAGAAACGCGCTTGCCAAGCTGCTATTTTCAAGGAGGGTCAGGATTCAAAGACATCAGCTGCCTGTAGCTGGCCTGCGCGGCTGTTTTTTCCTCTAACAATGCTGCATGCAGCTGGCCAGCTGGCCAGCACCCTTGATGCTTTTCCCCTGTGCACAACTTCCGCTGCCGCCGCCGCTGGCACTTTGCCCGTTCCTTCTCTCCGCATTGTTTTTACCAAATCCTCCACCTTTTTGCCCTTCAACTTGCTGGTTTCATTATCTTTCGCGTGCATTCACACTGCCCACACAACACCCCTTGCCCTGTCGTCGGCGGCAGCACTAATTGCGGCTGGCAGTGGTGCGAGCGCTCCCGCTCCCTCATGTGAGCACCCACTTGCTGTGCGCTTCAATCGCAAGTAAGTGGCAAGCCACCTTTTTGCCCTTCAACTTGCTGGTTTCATTATCTTTCGCGTGCAGTCACACTGCCCACACAACACCCCTTGCCCTGTCGGCGGCAGCACTAATTGCGCCTGGCAATGATGCGAGCGCTCCCGCTCCCTCATGTGAGCACCCACTTGCTGTGTGTTTCAACCGCAAGTATGTGTCAAGCAAGCATGTTTCAACACACAATGCCGTGGATTCTGCCCACCTACCTGCCCATCAACACTCGCCCAGCAAATCTCAAGGCGAGCCTCAACTCTGAACCACCCCCAACTGTTTGGTGGAACCCAGAAGAGCGCCGGTAACTGAACCCCACCACCTCGCCCTCCCCTCCTCTTGCAACGGCTCACCCGCCCGCCCACCCACGCCACCCTTACCTAATGAGCCACCCTTGTCAAAGATACTTGCCAAGACTGTGAGTTTTGCTCGGCGCCCCTCGAGATGGCAGTGCGTGCAATCCGCAGCTGCTACCCGCTGCTGGCAACCGCTTTGCCGGCGGGTGGCCGCGGCTGCCGCTCGACAGATTCGCTTTGGCAGCAAGATTAGCGTTGAAGATGGCTGCTTGGGGTGTGATCACCACGTACAGAAGATGGAGAGGCAGGCATTGGACATTGGCTGCCGGGGCCGTGTATGGGAGGTGGAGGCGGGAGACGGGAGCGATTGCGGTGCTGTGGGGGCTGCGGAGCACGGCAAGAGGCACTGCCTGCGTGGGCGCAGCTGTTGATGCCAGTGCGGGAATGGAAACCAGCTGGGGAGGCGTGGTAGGGCCTGACGTGTGGCAGGAGCAGCGGTAGGCTGGAGATGTTCATACACGCCGGCCGCCAGCGGGCGTGCCCTGCGCGGCGGGTGGGGTCGCCCCATGGCGGGCGCAATTGTCGGCCAACCCGAGCCCACGCACCTCAGATCGTGTGTTGTCCGTCTACGGCGAAGCGGTAGCAGCAAGCGGTGCTTCTTCAAGACCTCCCTCAGCGTCTGAGCGTGAGCAGGGATCGGTGCGATGGCAGCAGCAACCATGCTCCCATGGTCGATCTGCGGATGCTGCATGGCCACGAGGCGCCGGGGCCTGCTCCAGCATGCCTCGCCCTGGCCCTTGTCCGATGGAGCCAGAGCAGGCGGCTGGGGACGCTGCGCTTCGCGATCACAATCTCAATTCGCCCGATAACCGGGGATGCTGCCGAGGATAGCCCGCCCCCAGCTAGCCCTTGCCGCCGCTCGGCACGCCGCCTTGCCCTGGCCGCCGGTGTGCCACCCGTTGCAGCACCCTGCTCGCTCTTATGCTCGCTGAATTGCACTGAACCGGATCTGCCATGCTGCCTTCCTGACTTCGCAGGCAGCCGAACCTCGCTTCCGCAGCACCATTCCAAGGCACCCACTTCGGGCAGCTGGCAGGCAGGCAGGCAGGCGGGCAGCAGTTACAGACGGCCGGGATGACACAGATGACGGAGTCGGAGCGCCAGGCGCAGAAGGCGTATTGGAAGGAGCACAGCGGGGAGGCGACGGTGGAGGCAATGATGCTTGACAGCAAGGCAGCGGATATCGACAAGCTCGAGCGGCCCGAGGTACGTGGGTGCTCGCCGTCCTTTTCTTGTATATCCCCCTGTGTCTGCAAGGCGGACAATCTGGCAGCAAGGCAGGCAAAGTGATATGCTCAGCTGCCAGTGCATGTGGAATGGTCCTGTTGGTGGGTGCTGGCAGGACCCCCTCAGAGCTGGGAGGCTGGGTGCTGCTGCTGTCGGGTGCTGGGCACCGGGTGTGGCGGCGTTCATGCTGTATGCATCACGTTGACATGTCCAAGATGAGCTGGAGCGCAGCATCTTAGCTGGTGGTGGACGTGCATGCCTGTTGACTGGGACGTCACTGGGCTGCCTTTGCTGCCACGTCACTCTGCAGGGTGCCCACGCTGCTGGGGCCGGTGCGCAGCCCCTCATCGCACATCATGCATTCCCTTCTAACTGGACAGCGTTTGGTTGCCTTTGCTGGCGTGTCCTTCTGCAGGTGCTCAAGCTGCTGGGGCCGATTGATGGGCTGCGCTTGGTGGAGCTGGGGGCGGGCATCGGCAGGTGGGCGGGGTCCAGGCTGGGCTGGGCTGCAAGGCCTCCGGGTCGTGTGTGCGTCGCTGTGTTTTCAAACACCACCATGCAGGGTTGCCTGCCCTGGTGCCAGCAGGGCTGAGGGCGTCGGTGCCCTGGGTTTGGTATATGCTCCCACTTTGTTGCTCATCTTTGTCCCCGTGTTGTGTTTCCGCAGGTTCACCGGTCCCCTGGCCACAAAGGCCAACAGCGTGCTTGCCCTGGATTGCCTGACCCTCTTCACCAGAAGCACTTTGCCCTCTTTGTGTTGTGGCTCTGCAGGTTCACGGGCCCCCTGGCCACCAAGGCCAAGAGCGTGGTTGCCCTGGACTTTATGGAGAACCTGATTGACCAGAACCGGGCCTCCAACGCGCACTACGGCAACATCGACTTCAGGTGAGGGCGGGCCGAAACTGTAAGCTCTCTCTGTCACGTTACAATGTCAGGGCAATTGTTAGAACCGGGCCTCCAACGCGCACCACTGCAACATGAAGTCCAGGAGGGAGGGGGCGACCGTCCACTCTCTCGTTACGTAATGTGCAACATCAGGGCAGCGCACCGGAAGGTTCGGGTGCTGTGTTGGCAGCGCTCGTGCCAAGTGGATGCTGATGCCCGCAGCCGCGGCATGGCTGCCCCGCTCTAGCTGGCGCACCAAGTGCACCATTCCGACTGTCCACATCCGCCCGTTGTGTGTATGCTCTGCCCACTTCCCACCCCGCTGTCCACCCTCCTCCCTTCCACCCCTTCCACCCCGGCCTTCCACCCCTTCCACCCCTGCCCGTCCTTGCCTGCAGGTGTGGCGACGCAATGGAGCTGTCACTGCCTGACGGCAGCTGCGACGTGGCCTTCAGGTGAGTGCGCTGCCAGCGGGCGCTGAGCAGCCGCGACCATGCTGTGCCTCCTGCCTGTGCTGAGCTGGGCTGGGCAGGCTAAGCAACTTCCAGCGCTGAACTGGGCTGGGCCGGCTAAGCGGCTGTGAGTGCTGAGCTGGGCCTGGCAAGCTTGGCAAGCAGTAGGCTGGCAGCGCAGGCGGGCGGTCACGGCAGCCCGGCGGGCAGGCTCCCAATTGCCTGCCAGCCTACATGTGAAAGCGGCAGCGGCGGGTGATGCACTCCTGCTGCCCCACAGCCGGCAGGTGTACCTCCTCCGTCTCAAGATCGCCTCCTCCCCTTCCCTACCTCGTGTCATTGCGTGCCGCAACTGCCTGCTGGCATATGGAGCGGGGCTGCATGCAGAGCTGTCCCCTCCCCCTGCCTCCCACACAATGCCAATACCAACCCCTTGTGCCCTTCCCATCCCCTCCCCCTTTGCCCACTCTTCAAAATGTCTGCTGCAGCAACTGGCTGCTGATGTATCTGGGGGATGCGGAGGTGCAGCAGCTGGCGCTCAACATGCTCAACTGGGTGGGTGGGTGGGTGGGTGGGTAGGGCAGCAATCATTTGGAGATCACACTCGCGGCCGTGGGGTCGGGCCTCCCTTTCACGGCTGGTGTGCAGCAGCTGGGGCTGACCATGCCGGTTGTGCAGTACCGGTGGGTGCTGTGGGCGCGGGCCTCCATTTTACGGCCAGAGTGCAGCAGCCGGGGCGGCTGACCATGCTTGCTCAACCGAGTCGTTGGGTGGCGCAGGCAGGGGGCGGGCAGGGCAGGAGCTGGGGGAGGCGATAGGAGGAGGGTGGGCGCGGCGGCAGGGAGGCGGGCTGGTGGGGTGCCCATGCCCGCATGCTTGTGAAGTGAACAAAGCGCGAGCCAACGTTCGGAAGCCTTGCCCTGGGCGCAGGTGGTGGAGGGCGGCTGCGTGTTCTTCCGCGAGAGCTGCTTCCGGCAGTCGGGCGACAAGGCGCGCAAGAACAACCCCACGCACTACCGGTGGGTGGGTGGGTGGGTGGAAGGGGGGCGTGTGGGTCAGTGGGTGGGTGGAAGGCTCTGGGCGGTTGAAAGGGCGGGTGTGTGGGTGTGCGGAGGGGCGTGCGGGTGGAAGGGTGGGTGATGGATTGACCATCAACTATCCCTGGCAGATTGAACGGCAGAGCGCACTTCCGCTGCTGTGCTGAAGCCATGCTTGCCGTGGTTTGACGCATACTCGTGTTGCTTTCCCGAGAGTGTATGTGTGTGCGTGTGTGCAATCAAGCCAGGCCTGGTGCAAGGCGGAGCCCAGGCGGCTGAGCCCCAGCCTGGCCACCCTCCCCTGCGCTGTCTTCCCCTTCCTGAAACCCGCCTCCGCCTCCGCCTCCGCCCCATATCCCTCCCTCTTGCCCCCTTGTTGCTGCTGCAGCAACCCTCGCGAGTACTTCCGCATCTTTGACAGCGTGCAGCAGAAGATGGTGAGGAGGGAGAGAGAGGGGGAGGGAGGGAGAAGGCAAAGGAAGGGAGGGGCACCCTGAAACTGAGCCTCGCCTCGGTGCCTGCCAATGCTGCCCCGCATCCGCGCGGCGCTCTTGGCCCGGATTTGTGCAGCAGGGCCTTCCTACATGTCCTTGATTTCATTCCATCCCTCATTTTCACGCCCCGCGCCCCCCTGCCTCAGCCCGACGGCCGGGTGGCCCACTTTGAGCTGGTGCTGTGCAGCAGGACCATGTTCTTATCCCACGATTTGAAACTGAACTGTTCATCTCACGCCCTCCCCTGCCTCAGCCCGACGGCCGTGTGGCCCACTTTGAGCTGGTGCTGTGCAAGAGCGTGGACACGTATGTGCGGGTGAAGCAGAACCAGAACCAGGTGGTGTGGAAGTGGAAGAAGGTGAGCACGGGCGGGGCCAGAAGCCATCTGCTTTCAAGATGGGGGGAGATGGTTCGTGGTATGGAGGAACCAAAGCCAGATGGTGTGCAAGTGGGCTGTGGGGAGCAGAGCGGGGCGTGAAGTTGTTGTTTACCTCTTGAGGGGGAAGGAGGCAGCAGGGGCATCGAGGCGAACCGAGAAGCAGCCAGAAGCTGGGCTGCCACCCCGTGCATGCCGCCCCCGCCCTTCCTTCACACCGTCCTACCGTCCCTGCCCTGCCGCTACACTGCCCTTGCCCTCTTTCCGCTCAGACCGCACCCCATCCACCTGCTTTGCACCCTGAAACCACCTGCACTTACCCCCCCTCTCCTCCCCCCCGGCTCCCCGCCAGGTCATCGATGACGAGGCGACCGCAGCGGCGCAGCGCACCTTCCTGGACACGCAGCAGTACCACAGCACCAGTGAGTGGGCCGGGCGGGCAGGCTGCTGCTGTTGGGGGTTTACGGTTCGATTTCGGAAATGGCATTTGTATCAGCATACCGCCTGGCGTGCCTGCCCTGTGCTGCGCCGCATGCGCGCGTCCCCCCCAGTCCTGCCCGTGCCACGCTGCCACCTGCCCTTCATGCCGGGTTCGGCGGTCATCTGTTCCTAATTTCTAGGAGCCACACTGCCCCATATCTGTGCAACGTATGGTCCCATGTCTGACTCAGATCCGCGCCACGTCTGCCCGACCGCCCTCCTGTCGTGCCGCTCGCTTGCCCCCGCCTGTACCGCAGGCATCCAGCGGTACGAGCGCGTCTTTGGGGAGGGCTTTGTGTCGCCCGGCGGCCTGGAGTCGCACAAGGTGGGGGCTGGGGCGGGGGCGGGGGCGGGGGGTGGTTGTTGGGGTGGGGTGGGGTGCAAGTGAAGGCCATGCATGGTTGCGGGGGGTGGGTGGGACGCAGGTGGGGTGCCGTTGGTTGGCGGAAGTAGTGGGCTGGTGGGCAGGTAATGGAGGCCGGGCATGCGGAGGTTGCGGCTGGCCGGCTGGCGTGTGTGTGAGGGCGCGTGTGAGTGAGAGTGAGGCAAGCAGCGTGGTGACAAATAGTTCTGGGTGACCCACCTTGCGCAGCTCCGCCCACTCTTCTCTTCCATTCGTCCATTCGTCCATTCTTGAGAATGTTCTGGTGTGCTGAACTCGCCTCCTGACCCCGTGACAACCCGCCATGGCACAGTACAGTACAAAAACAAAGCAACTCAGCTCACTGCAAACACAACAAAGCAACAGGACAACAACACCAGCACCCAGTCAGCTGAGTTGCTTTTGACTTTGGTTTGTTCGCCCCCCCGGGCCCTGCAGGAGTTCTGCCGGCTGCTCAACCTGCAGCCGGATGAAAACGTCTTGGATGTGGGCTGTGGCCTGTGCGGTGAGTGTGGGTGGCAGGCAGGAAGGCCCTGCGGTGCTGGGCAGGCAGGCAGGCAGGCAGGCAGGCAGGCGGGCAGGCTTGGTGCTGGGCAGGCAGGCACGCAGGCATTGTGTGGGCGGGCAAAGATGGCATGGCAGTGCGCCGCCCGTGCCCGTGCTCTGCCTGCCGGGCCCCATTCCGCTTCTAGCAGCTGCCCCGCACTGCTTGCACGCTTGGCATATCGCCCTGTGCTGCCAAGCAGTGGACCCCTGAGCCCACTGTCTGTGAGGTGACGTGTACGACAAGAGTTACCATGCAATTTGTGCAAAGCACTCACCCCTCTCCTCTGCAGGCGGCGCCCACTACATGGCGCGCACATTCGGCTGCTACGTGTACGGCGTGGACCTGTCGGGTGGGTGTTGCATTCTCAGGGGGGGGTGCTGCCGGTGTTGCATTGTTTTCAGGCACTGTGTACGGCGTGGACCTGTCGGGTGGGTGTTGCATTCTCACGGGGGTGTGCTGCCGGTGCTGCATTGTTTTGAGGCACTACATCGCTCGCGTTGCTGTCGGCTGCGTGTTTTGCATGGGACTGGTGAGTGTCCTGGGCAAGTGCAAGTGCTGCACGGGGCGGACTTGTTGGAGGGGTAAAATTCGCTGCATTTTTTCGTGGAGGGGTAGCCCGTTGCATAGTTCCGCACGCTGGCTGTGCTGCCCCTTCCAGTGCAGTTGCTGCTGCCGGCGCGGCCGGTCGCTCTACGTGCCTCGCTGCACTGGCATGTTCCCACCCTCTGGTTGCATACCCACCCCCAGCCTCCTCCCCTCCCCACCCCTCCCCTCTGTTCCCGCCCCCCTGCAGTCAACATGATCCTCACAGCCCTGGAGCGGGCAGCAGCAACAGGCAACGGCGACAAGGTGCGCGTGCCTTAATAAATCTCTGTGTGCCCCTGCTGAACGCCTGCATGCCCTGACGCGCTTGCCCTCCTTCAGCTGTTTCCTGCGCACTCGATGAGCCCCTTGCCCGGCCCCTTCTTCCAGTGCACCCTGGGCACGCAGCCCAGCCCTGCTCCCCCTTACACGCTCTAGCTTCGTCTGTGCGGCTGTCCAGCTTCCCTGGCCGCTCCCACCTGCGGCCACCCTGTCGGCAGCTGTCATTTGAAGTGGTTGGACGCCAACAAGCGAGGGCTCCGAGGAGTCCTCCCCAGACTGTTTTTCTCTATCTCTCACACCCCCTGTCTCCTCCCTCGCCCTCTGGGTCGCTGGCTCACATCAGATGCCCCCAACTGTCCCCACCTGTCACTCCACTCCAGGTGTCGTTTGAGGTGTCTGACGCCACCAAGCGCGACTTCCCGGACGCCTCCTTTGACGTCGTCATCAGCCGCGACGTGCTGCTGCACATTGCAGACAAGCCGGCGCTCTTCCGGCGGTGTGTGGGTGTTGCAGGGAGGCTGCTGAGCACCTCCAAGTGGGGTGCATGATCCTGTACAATGCTCACAAGCTGGCGCTCTTCAGCGGTGCTCACTTGTTGCTATGCTCGGCATCATCGTGCCTCGCCTTGCCTGACGGCGCTCGCCCTCACCTTACTGCACCTCATCTGGCCCAGCCTTCCCTCCCCACCCTCCCCGCGCAGGCTGTTCCGCGTGCTGCGCCCCGGCGGCCGCCTGCTGCTCACCACATACTGCAAAGCGGGTGAGCGCGCGCAGCGGCTTGCGTGCACTCGTATGAGAGCCAAGAACCTGGGTGTGGTGTGCCGTCGTGGTTGGGCGCACCGCCTGCGTGGTGCGTGCTGCCTCGCAGGCGCAGGCAGCTAGGCTTGTGCCTTCCGTTCTTCCCGGGGCCGCCATGGCTGGCGCCGTCGCACCGCAGCGCAGCTGCTCACCCCCCCCGGTGCCCCCCCGCCCTGCTGCCCCCCACACCCCTGCTACCCCCACATGCAGAGGGCGCACCCTCCGAGGGCTTTGCCGCCTACATCCAGCAGCGCGGCTACGAGCTGCACACGCTTCAGGTGGGTGGGGAGGCGGGTGCAAGCTGGGACGCCCGCGGGCGCTGCCAGGGCCTGGTGTCATGCGCTGGATGCCTTTCCCATGCCAACTTCGGTTCAGCTTGTTTTCAACGTGCGTGTTTTGGCTTGTTTTGACCTGTGTGTATGTGTGTGCCTACTTGTTTTCGCGGTCCTCTGCAGGAGTATGCGGGCATGCTGCAGGAGGCTGGGTTTGACGGCGTGGCGGCGCTGGACCGCACGGAGCAGGTGCGCAGGCTAGCTGCCGGGCAGCTGGCTGGGCTGCCTGCCGGTGTGGGTGCGGGGCAGCTGGTCCCCGGTGGGGGCGCTGCGGCACCCTGTTTCTCTTTCGCAGTTCAGAGGCTGTGCTTGAGCGTTAGGTGTTGGCACCCCAGCTCACCCCCCTGGATTGTTCCCATCATCCGTCCCGTCCCCTCACCCCCCTGCCAACCCACCGGGCCCTGCCCGCCCCCAATCCACCACACACCCCACCGCCGTCTTGTCTTGTGTGTGTTACGTTGCAGTTCAAGACTGTGCTGGAGCGGGAGCTGGCGGCGGCGGAGGCGGATCGGGAGGCTTTTGTGAGCACAATGAGCGAGGGAGACTACGAAGAGGTGGGCTGGCCTTGGCTGGGGCTATGTGTATATGTATGTATACATGTTTGCACATATGTACATATATATTGTGTTCAGGCGCTGGGGGGCGCGCCTGTGTGGCCCAGGAGGGCATGAATAGGCCGAGGGTGTGTGGTTGGGTGAGGCAGGCCGGGGGTGTGTGGCTGGGTGAGGCAGTAGTTACCGCAAACCATTAAACCAACTAGCCTTGTGCTCTGCAGGTGGTTTCCAGCTGGCGCTCCAAGCTGGGCCGCGTGGCGGCCGGCGAGCAGAAGTGGGGGCTGTTCCGGGCCTTCAGGCCCCAGGAGGGGCGGGACTTCCACGGTGCCGAGACAGACGGCGTGTCGGGACTGGTGTAACTGCCCCTTGTGAGGTCGCTAGAACAGGGGCCGGTACCGCTGGTGGGGGCGTGTTAGGGCTGGCGCCACGCCCGGTGCATCGGCTCAGGAGTGCGCCGGCTGCTGCGCCATGCCGCGCCGCCGTGCGACGCACACCTGCCGTGCGCGCCCACGCCGGGGAGTGCGCGCTGACTGAATGTTTCACATCCCAAGCTTTTCTGCATATACTTTTCGGATGTAGCCTTCTATCCCCAAGTCTGCGCATCCATTTCTGGGCACTGGTCGGTGCCATGCGCACTCACTGTGCCCACGTCCCGCACTCCCTCCCCTGCTGCCTGGTGGTCTTTCCGTTGGCTTGGCTGCAATACCCTGATTGGTTTGCTTGATGCACTGCCCTGTGCACTACACCCGCTCTCGCCCTCCCGCAGCTGCATGCTGCCCTGCTTGCTTGCGCTCACAGTCTGTTGCACCGCAATGGGACCTGCGCTGCTGTCTTGCTGCACTTTGCACCACCACATGTGGCACTTTTCACTTCATTCGCCCTCCTTGCACCCCCTCGCACTCATTCATCCCTATGCCATTCCTCCTTCTGCTCCGCCCTGAAACCCTAAATTCACGCAGCCGTAGAGGTGCCTGCCTGTCTCCCGCACTCCTGTAATGTGGCGCTCTCCCCCCGCTGGGACCCAAGGCAAGGAACCATCGCAACACACGCACAACAGGCATGCGAGCGTCGGGCTGTTGGGCACACATCTGGATGCACACCTCAAGACTCCCACCATCCAGTGCATGGCAGGCTGCACACCCCTGCTTGCAAACTGTGGGGAGCCCGCCAGGCGCCTCCATTGCATGCACATGATGCGGCCTCATGGGGCGTGCAGCGTGCGGTGCGGATTTTTTAGATGCAGCACACATGCGGCCTCGTAGAGCGTGCAGTGTGTGGTGTGTTACTTGCAGTACACTATTGTGCAGCCTCAGTAAAAACTTGGTTTGGGTTTTGAGGTTTGGGCTCCCAATACAAGATGCAATAAGGAGGGGGGAGGGAAAGGGCAGCGCCACTCCGCTCGGCCGCCAGAAAGTGGCAGCTGGCTGCCTGGGGAGGCAAGAGCTGCTGTGCGGGATGGATGCAAGACAGCCAGCTCACCACCAGTCATCCACACCCGAAGCCCCCGGCTGCTGCTGCTGCTTCTGCGGCTGCTCGCGCCGGCTGGAGGCAGCTGGCACGGGCGCCGGTGCCGCCTGTGCCTCCTCCCAGCCTGCCGCTGCTGCAGCCGCCGGTGCCGCCTCCCAGCCTGCTGCTGCTACTGCTGCCGGCGGAACCTCCTCCTCAACCCAGCCAGCTGCTGCTGCTGCTGGCGCTGGCGCCGACACCGGCACTGGCGCTGCCTCTTCCTCCGCCCAGGCCGCTGCTGCTGCCGGCGCCGCCTCCTCCCCCACCCAGCCCGTGCCTTGTGGCAGGGGAAGCGGCGCCGCAGCCGGCACCCGCGCTGCCTGCGCCCCGGCCCCAGCTTCCGGCCAGCTCTGTTCGGCCTCTGCCAGGGGGCAGGGCACGGGCAGCGGGGGGCGGGAGTAGACCTCCACCCCCGGCGGTGTCCACACGCGCACTTGCACTGCAGGGCAGGGCGGGGGGAGCGGGCGGAGGCGCAGGCGTTGGGAGGGGCGGGGCGGGGGGCAGGGTAGGGGGACGGGGGACACGCTGGGGCAGGAAAGGGGAGAAAGAGCAGCTAAGTGCGGGGACAGAATTGCTTCCATACCAGCACCCCGTCGTCCTTGCAGACACCTCAACACCCCCTGGCTCCGTACCGCCGCCCGTCGTGCACAGCGCGCGGGGCTCTGCACACGGAGCGCCCACCCCGCACGCCCCTCCCAGGCTGCAGGCTCACCCGCATCGCCCACGCCGCCGTTTGTGAACACAGCAATCCATCCGGGAATGCCTGCGCGGCAGGAGCGGGTGGACGGAATGCATGGCGGCAGATTGGACCAATTGGTTGCTGCCTGCTGGTAAAGCAGGTGGGACGGTGAGACATAGCATGCTCGGCATGGCGATAGCCGTAGCATGCACAGCACGGATGTAGCGTGCAACTCTCCCTCCTCCCTGCCCACCTGACACCGCTATGTCTGCCAGCGGCCGGCGCGTGGCGCCGCTGCCGCCGCCGCTGCCGCACTTCAGCGTCAGCTCTTTGGCGGGGCGCAGCCCTCCTCGGCGAATGACCGAGGCCGCCCCAAAGCCGTGCGGCTCCTCCGCCACCCCTGCTGCCGCTGCCGCGGGCACCGCCACCGCCACCGCCGCCCCGGCGCCCTCGCTGTCGCTGTCGCTGCCGCTGGGTGACGTGGCGGGGGGTGCTGACGTGGCAGCGGGCGCGTCTGCCGGCTCTACCGACGCCTCCACCAGCAGCGCCTGGGGCCCATAGAACACAAACTCTGTGTCTGGGGGGCAGCCCAGCACCTGAATCTTAGCCAGCCCGCCCCACCAGTAGGTGGCCACGTTGCAGCTGTGGGAGGCGGCGGGGGCGGCCGCCACGTCAGCAGCAGCCGCCGCCACGTCAGCGCCGGGCGTGATGCTGCAGCCTGCTGTGGTCACCTCCAGGAGCTCGCCGGGGGAGGGGGGCACGTAGGCGCGCAGCTTGCGGCGCGGGTGCAGCATCTTGTTCTCTGCAGGCAGGGCAGGGCAGGGTGGGGGGTAGACCGGATCATGCATCAGATCATGGAGAGAATCAGAGTCTAAAATAAGCGGGCACGCATGCAGCTTCTTGTCCTTTGCTGTCTGTGGACCAGCATGGCGGGCAGGGGTGTCGGGTGGATGGTGGTAGGAAGGGAGGTGGGGGCGGGCGTGCGGGCGCCGCCCCGTGCCTGCAAACTCGAACGCCAGCACGCCACCATGCTTACAGCTGGGCGAGCATGCTGGCGGGCTGGCAGGCGAGTGATGTGGAGTACAAGCGCGCTCACCAGCGGGTGTGAGCAGGTGCGGCACGCGGTGGTGGAGGTGCAGGCCGGGAGTGTCAAACAGCATGCCGCCCGCGGCAAACACCTGCGCAGCAAAAGGAGATTTCAACAACACAACATGGTAAGCAAGCAAAAGAGGTCAACAATAGCCGGGCTGGCAAGGCGTGCGCCAAGAATGGGGTCCAGTGAATGTTTCAGTGGCGTGTTTGGCAGCAGCGGCGAGCAGGGCCAGGGAGGCAGCACACCCACGCTCCAACTTCCTCTGCCCCGCCTGACTGGCCCTCCGCCGAGAAATGCAATGCAGTCGCTGAGATCACAGCCAAAACCCCTCTTCCGGCAGCACCGCACCTCCATGGGTATGAGCTCCAGAGTGGTCCCCGGCATGGCGCTCTCCACGGGCAGGAAGCGGCCGCGGGTGGAGGCCATGGGGTCGAACTGGCGGCTGCCCATCTTGGACATGTCCCTGCACAGGTTGCACGGCACAGGGAAGCTTGTGAGCGTCACACCCCATTGCGAAGACGCGCACACCGCTGCAGCCCCACCAGAAGCCGCTCTTCCCCACGTTGGCCGCCCCCACCACAAAGACACCCCGCCGCTTCCCCCTCTACCAAATCAAACTGATAGGCCCACCTGACAAAGGAGCGGATCAAGGTGCTCTTCCCCACATTGGCCGCCAGCACCCCATTCGCACCCTGCCGCCCTTTCTCTTGCCTCCCCCACCATTTACACATCCTGCCGCCCTTTCTCTCGTCTCCTCAACTACCAATCTGCAGCCGCACCTGACAAAGGAGCGGATGAAGGCGCTCTTCCCAACATTGGCCGCGCCCATGACAAACACGTCCCGCCCCCGCCGCTCCCGACGTATCGCCGCCACCGCGGCCGGCACGCCCGCGCCGCTCTTGGCGGACACCTGGCGGGGAGGAGGAGAGAATAAAGGGGGGTGGGATTGCAGAGGTAGGAGGTGGGTGGGAAGCGGATGGAGGGTTGGAGGAGAGGGGCTCAAGGGCGCCGGCCTTAACAGAGAAAGGCGGGAGGAGGGGAGCAGGGGGTGGGGGCACGCACAAAGGTGAACGAACGATATGGACGGCACAACATCAACCGTGATCCAATTTACGCTCAGCGGAACCAAGGGGACTCACCAGGTGCACCGACACCGCGTTGATGCGCTTGAAGCCGGCGGCGGCTTGCAGCCACTCCGCCACGTCAGCGTAGTTGGTGCCAGGAGGCAGCAGGTCCGCTTTGGTGCCCACCAGAATGATGGGGTTGTTGCCTGGGGGGGGCGGGGGGAAGAAGAAAGGAAGAAAGAAAAGGGAGGGTTGGTGCCAGGTGGCAGCAGGCCTGCTGTGGTGCCCGCACAGAACAAAGGTGTTGGGCGGAGGCGCAGGAAGGAAGGGGGGAAGAAGAGGCGTCAAATCCGCTTTGGTGCGCGCCTTGGTGCGCACACGGCCCCTATGCACCCCGCTCAATTCTAAACCCCCAGCACCCTGCCCAGCCCACCCATTCAACCAACCAACCTTCCCGCCCCCTCCTTCCCCCACCATCCCCCACTCACCCACAAGGTCCCGCACCCTGCCCAGTATGGAGGCGCTGCTTCTTTGCAAAGCCCAGCGCTTTGCCCGCCCATTCAACAAGCCATCCACCTCTTCCCCCACAACCACACTCACCCACAAGGTCCCGCACCCTGCCCAGTATGGAGCCGCTGGCGTCCAGCAAGTCAACCAGCAGCACCACCACCGCCTTCTGCTGCTGCACCACCCTGCAGGCAGGAGAGTGTCATAAGTCAACCTTGTCAGTCTGGCAGTCAATTGAGTAGCAGCAGCAGCAGCGCCACCGCCTTCTGCTGCTGCACCACCCTGCAAACAAGAATCAAGCATGCATAGGGATAGGAGTGATGAAGAGGGTGCGGCACCTCTATGACACATGCATGCCGCAGCCTCACTTCACACGCGGCACTTCACACACGGCACTTCACACGTGGCACTTCACACATGCTGGGAGGGGCACCTCACTCAAGCTTCGACAGGAGCTCCTCAGGCATGGGGCAGCACTTTGGTGGGGATTGCACTGCAGCTCAGCACAAAATCACATGCAGGAGAACAGGAGGCGAAAAAGCAGCACTCACTTTAGCTTCTCCCGCAGCTCCTCCGGCGTGAGCAGCACTTTGTCGGTGAACCCGGTGTGCCTCTGCTGCGCCTGCTGGGGCGCCACCCCGTGCCCCTGCTGCGCCCAGGCCGGCTCCGCGTGCTGTGCCGCCACAGCTGCGGCCACCGCCGCCGTCGGCTGCTGCCCCGCCTGCTGCTGCTGCTGCTGCTGCTGCTGCTGCCCGGCCTGCCCCTGCCCCAGCTCCCTCTGTGCAAAGTCTGAGACGGCTGGGATCATGGCGCCGTTGCTCAGCTCCTGGCAGCGGTGGCACAGCAGCTGGCCCAGCTGGCGGTGCCGCCGCTTCACCTCGTACTTGTCCTGCTCAACAAAACCGGCGACCTGTGGTGCATAGCAGTGGGGAGAGCCGGATGGGGGGTAGACGATGATGGCGTAGCGGCAGGGACGCGCAAGTGTTGTGGGCCCGTACAAAGGCGGCATATGGCGCGGCAAGGAGGCAGGTTCGGCAGCGAGCATGGGGGGGAGAGAGAGCAGCGGCGGCCGTCGGCACAGCAGGCAACGGTCACGGCAGCTTGTGCTGGTGGTGGCACTGCCGGCCGGTCTCAGCAGAGCTCAGCCTTCGCAAGCACCCCTCCCACACACTGCAACACCCAAGCGCGTGAGATTGGATGGGGGCCATCCGGCACGGTGACTGCTTGGCGTGGAGACTGAGGACAGCTGCCGCGTGCCCCGCTCCCCGGGAGGATGGTCCCCATCCACGCTGCCACAACCTACCCCGTTGCGGCGCCACCCACACACCCAGCACCCATTCCAAAACCTGCCGCAAAACCAGCGCTCCATGATGTGCTGTCACATACCCCGTGCGTGCCACCGCTACCCACACCCTACACCCCTGCACTTATCACCCACCTCAGGGTCCTGCAACTGTAGGCGCACCCCGCAGCCGTAGCAGTTTCCCCGCTCGTACTGCAGGCGCAGCCGCTGCTCTTGCTCCTTTTCCAGCTTGGGGGGCTGCTGCTCCTCAAGCTGCTGCTGTTCATCAGCAGTGGCACCCTCGTCGGCGGCGCCGGCGGCGGCGGCACGCACCCGCCGGCGCCAGGGCTGCTGCTGCGGGTGCTGCTGAACAAGCGAGCCACGCAACCCGTGCCGGCAATGCCTGCAGAGGGGATGGAAGGCCTCGGCGGCTCTTGCCTGGCCCCTCCGAGCGACCCAAACACGCATGGCCGCCCAGTGTCGCCCTCACAGTTCACACGCCTGCTTACCGAGCATTGGTACTGTGTGCGCCTTGCAGGGCCGGCCTGAGGGCCGCAGCGGGCCCCAAGTTGGAGAGCATAGCTGCTCTCGATATCGGGCTGCCTGCCTGTCTAGTCTCTTATATTGAATTGCGATCCAATTGTCGGGGACCTCGTTTGCAAGTGGCGGGACAACATGCAGTGCCACATGTTGTGCTGGCCCGCCTGCTGAGCTCGTCTTGAAACAAACATACGCTTCCCGAGGCCCACGCCGCATTGCCCCGGCTACCAGCGTCTCATGCTGCATGTGTGAGCTGCCTTACAGCGACAGTTTTTCATCCAAAATCGTGCTCTGGAGCTGGGCCGAGTCTCCCTGCCACCTGGTGCCCCCCTGCCCCCTCAAGTTTCTTGCTGATCCAGATCGCCGGTACAGCGCGGAAGCAGTCCACGAGGCGCTCCACCTCCACGCGCCCCCTGCAGCGGCAGTCGGTTCGTTCCTCCCCCTTGGCTCAGCGGGCGCTGCCGACCCCAGTAGTCCGACGCCAGCGGCGATCAGCACGCAACAGCCGCAGCCGCAAGGCCCTGCCGCTCCACCGCCGTCAACACCTTCCCCCGCCCGCTCAAACGCGCACGCCAGCGCCCGTGCAAGCGCCCGTGCAAGCAGCAGTGGCAGCAAGCGGAGCAGCAGAATGGAGGAGGCTTTGGGCTCTCAGATCGCAACGAGCGCCGTGCCAGGCGGCATAAGCTTTAACCGAGGTCAGTCAATTGCCGGGCTGCGCGGCACGAGCCTTGCCTGCTCGCGTTTGTACTGCTGCCTGGACAGCAAGCAGCACGTGCCGGGCGCCGCCTGCCTGCCTGTCCCCTGCATTGTGCTGCATGTGTTCCCGCGTCAGCGCCCCATGCTTTCGCGCCCTGCTCTGCATTCCCCTTGATCAGCGCCGCCCCGCGCGTGCTGCGCCTGCTCGTTCTGATGCATCTGTTCTTTTGCCTGCCCGCCTGCAGTGCCCAGCGGGACGCAGGGTGGCGGCGGCGAGGTGACGTGGGATGAGATGGGCCAGCTGGGGCTGCACAAAGCGCTGAACGAGTACTACAAGGTACTGCCGCTAGTTGTACTTGGCAGTTTTGTACTGCGTGCTTGCACGGTGTTGATACTTGTGCACATGTTGTTTGGGGGCCCTTGGTGGCCACAGGTGCCACAGAGCGCCGGGCTTCCGGGTGCAGAAAGCTTTGTTGCGCTGTGCATGGCAGGCCTGCCAGGCCTCTGCCAATGGAGCACCAGCCACCCGCTCCCCCGCTCCCCCCAACCCGTGCCGCTCACCGTCCAACCCGGCACCACCGCACGCCCCTTGCTCCTGCCCCGCAGCTGTCCGCCAGCCAGCGCAGCCTGAGGTGCTGCAACCGTGACGGCACGCCCAACCTGCTGTGCACGCTGTTCCATGCCGTCGTCATCCCACAGCTGCCCGCTGCGTTGGCGCCACCTGCGCTGCTGGCCGCCGCGGGCTGGCTGCTGTACGCCGGCGCGTGGGTGCTGTACAAAACGGCGGCCCTCACAATCCCTTTGGCCCTCTGGCTGGCCTTTGCTGTGGATGGGCGCCTCAGCCTGTCTCCGCACGCGGCAGACAGCGTGGCAAGCCTGCACCCAGCTGCCGGCTCCGCTGCGGCGCGGCTGGCGCGCGGCGCGCTGCCGCTGCCTGCGGGCGCGCAGCAGCCGGTGGCGGCGGCCCTGCTGCTGGGGGCGCTGCTGGTCCTGCTGCGTGCGTCAGAGGCAGCTGTGCTCCGCCGGCGGCGGCAGCTCTGGGAGGCAGCGCAGCGGCGCATCACAGCAGCCAAGGTGCAGGCCAGCTATGCGGGGTGGGCCCCGCCCAGCAACTCACCGGACCCCCCCGTGCCTGCTCCCGCGGCTGCCACCTCGCAGCAGCAGCAGCGGGCCCAGCAAGAGCCGGCGCCGCTGCCGCCGCAGGCTGCCGCGCTGCTGTCGGTGCTGCAGGGGGAGGTGCAGCAGCTGTGGCACAACGTGATTGGAGATGGGCTGCCCACGTCAGCGCTGCAGTCCTACGAAGGTGCGGGGTTGTGGCCGTCTAAGTGGGTGGGAGACGGGCCCATGGTGGGGGCAATTTGGTGCCAGTCTGAGATCCAGTCCTAAAAGGCGTGGGGCTGTGTCTTGGGGGCAGGCATGGTGCGCAGGGAGGCAGGCTGCATGGGGCCGTTGGCAGAGGCTGCCGCAAGTGTGTGCCATCAAGAAGTGTGCGCAGTGTGTCAGCCGGCGTGTCAGCTGGCGTGCGGCCCCCGGCGCCGCCCGGGCCTTCACCCTCTCCCCTGTCCCACCTTCCCTACACCACTCTCCCCCGCCCCGCAGACGTGGCAGCAGCGGTGAGCCGTCTGTCCCAAGAGACGGGCGTGGAGCTGCGCTCGCCAGCGGGCGGCAGGAGCAACGGCAGCATGGACAGCGGGCGGCAGCTGCTGGATGCAGTGCTGCAGATCAAGCACGCGGTGGGGCTGGCTTGAGCTTGCCGGTTTTGAGAGACGGCCTCGACGCAGCCTGGAGACCAATCAAATGCTGGCCGTCAAGAAGGGCAAAGGGCGGCAGCCGCTGGGTGCTCTGTGCTGCCGGTCAAACGTGCAGAGGGTGTTTGCCCTGTCAGACACCGTCTGTGGGCAGGCAGGCAGGCCAGGGGCTAGCATGAGCCCGCATGTGTGAGTGAGGCTGCCGGAGAAAGCTCCGTTGCCGCCCCCGCGCTCCGTCCCGTCCTGCCTCCGTGCGTGCTGCCCCTACGTTACCCTGGGTCATCATCTCCCATCTCCCAATACACAGAGCTTCAGATTGACAGCCAACCCAGTAGCCTGTTCTTGTCCCTACATCCACGCCCCTGTCCCTCTGCTTTTGTTTTTGTCTGCATTAGCGAGCCAACCCACCTCACAAACCGACTGCATCTGTTGCTCCCTCTCATGTGCGTGCACCCCTGCACCCCTTCTCCAACGCCGCGGCCGCCGCGCTGGGCATTCCCTCGAGGCCGGCCTGCTTCAGATCAGTCGCGCCCGCACCCCCAGCCAGGCTTCTGCATTCCCCCTGTCAACTCATCACCCATGCCTTGCGCTGTGTGACCTACACCTGCGGAGCGAGAGTCAAGCGAATGGGATGAGCAAGGGAATGAGCATGCGTTGCGCGCAGGGGCTGAGCGAGCATCACAGAGAGCAGGGGGAAGAAAGCAGGAGGGGCTGGCAAGAATGGACGAAGAAGGAGCGGGCAGTACGCAGCAGGAGTGGGCAGGAGTGCCGGTGGGAGGTGCATGGCAGGCGCGGCTCAGTGCCTCTGCTTCTTCCTCTTCTTGTGCCGCTGCTTGCCGTGCTTGCTGCCGCCCTTCTTCCTCTTCCGCCTCTCCTTTGCCCGCTCCTTCTTCTCCCGCTCACTCCTCCGGCTCTTGTAATGGCTGGCCACCAAGCGGAGTGCCGTGGCAACATCCATCCCCTCCGCCTCTGGGCCGACATCGCCCCCATCCCCCCCGGCCTCCTGCTGCTGCAGCTGCTGCTGCGCCGCTGCCAGCCGTGCAGCCGTGGCTTCCGCGTCGCTGTCACTACTGCTGCTGCTGCTGCTGCCACTGCCGCTGCTGCTGCTGCTCCTACCGCTGCTGCTGCGGCTGCGGCTGCCGCCCCGCCGCCGTCGGCCTCCCTTGCCTCGGCTGCAGCTGCGGCTGCGGCTGCGGCTTCCTCTCGAGTGGCGCCCCCTGCTCCTGCTCCTGCTCCTGCTGCTGCTAGATCTCCGCCGCTTCCTGTCGCTTCTCTTGCCGCCAGATGCCCGACGCTCGTGCCGCTGCTGCTGCCTGTGGTCCGGGCCGCACAGCGCAGGCGGCTCATCTGCTGCATCCCTCTGCTCCCGCTGCCGCTGCCGCTGCCGCTCCCGCTCCTGCAGCAGTTCCTCCTCTGCATCTCTGCTGCGGTGAGCTGGCGCCGGCTGTGCCACCGTGGGCCTCCCGTCGCCGCCGTCGGCAGCTACCTCCCTGCCGCTGGCCTCAAGCGGCAGCAGGCGCACGCCGCCAGCTGTCGCCTTGGACTGTACTGCCTCCAGGTACTGCCTCGCATTGCTGTGCTCCGGCTGCAGCTGCAGCGCTGCTTCAAGATCGTCTGTGTGTGGGAGCAGGGGGTGGGGGTACAGTAGGTGCAAAGGAAAAGTGAGCAATAGAAGCAGCGGTGTCTGGGCAGGGGACTGCGGGCAGAGGAAGAGAGCAGGTGAAGCGTCGCCTTGCCTCCGGCTGCCTGCGGCGGTGCCAGGGACAGCACCGCGGCCAGCTGTGTGCTGGCACGGGGCCAGCAGCAGCAGCAGCAGCAGCAGCCGCAGCAGGAGAGGGTAGCAGCGCACATCACCACCCCTGGCGTGCACGAACAAGCAGGCGTGGGCAGGGCGGGGCGGGGCGTGTCACCCACGGGGGCAGGGGGAGGCAGGCAGCCACGCACCCGAGGCGCGCTGCCACTGCCGCTGGTTGGCGTGTGCCGCCCCGCGCGCCACCAGGGCATCGGCATTGCCCTCATCCAGCTGCAGCGCCTGGTCATAGCAGGGCAGAGCGCCCTTGAGGTCCCCAGCCTTTGCCAGGGATACGCCCCGCCTGCAGGGTGGATGTATGTGGCAAGGTGTGGGAGGCCGTTAGAAGGAAGGGCAAACGTGACGGTGGCAAGGGGTAGGGGCGCCTCAGGCTGGCCTGGGCACGCGAGCAGCTCCGAAGCAGAGGCAAGCCCCGACATTTTCGCCACCACCTCTCCCAAGCCCCCACCCCTCCCGCTTCCCGCACCTGAGGGCCTCGTTGGACCACGCCGTGCGCAGCGCAGCGCGCAGCAGGCCCCTCGTGCGGTGCACCTCCGCCTCTGGCGGTGCCACATGCAGCAGGCTGCCCCTCAACGAGCGGTGCAGGTCTGCTGCACCCAGGGACTCCGCCATGGCCTCTGCAGCACGGCGGGGCGGGGGCAGGTGCGGCGGGTGGCGGAGGGCGGTGGGGCGGGAGGGAGGGCGGGGGGGGGCGGGGCGAGGGAAGCGTCGGGCAGGAGAGGCAGGCCTGGCAGCGCTGGCAGCTGCCGGCAGCGGTGAAGCGGCACCTGCTGCACCAACCATGTACCGGCGAGGCAGCGGCACAAGGTGTCATCATGCACGCACACACGCGCGGGGCCTCACGCTCCTGCGCAGTCGGGCGACTGAAAAGTGCGGCTCTGCTGCAGCAGCTCCAACAGTATGGGCCGCTGCTGCTGGTGCTGGTGCTGCTGGTGCTGCTGCTGCTGCTGGGCGGCCGCCTGCAGGCCGTCCTGTTGCCGGGGCAGCGATGCCGCCGGCTGCGCCTCCTGCTGCCGCTGTGGAGCCGCCGGCCAGCACCCACGCTGCTGCTGCTGCTGCTGCTGCTGTGGTGCAGCCGAAGCAGCGTCAGCCTGCTGCTGCTCCACCGCTGCCTGCTCCTGCTGTTGCAGGTACTCCACAAGGCGCTGCTTGGGAGGCAGGTTGGTGGGGAAGCCCCAGCCGCGGCGGTCGCGCTGCGAGCAGTCATCCTGCGCGGCCCCCGCTTCTGTGCTGCCAGCACCGTCAAGCAAGATGCCCTGCGTGGCCATGGATGCAGGTGTGCAGAGGGGTCAGCAACGAGGCCGGGCAGCAGCGGCAGCAGGCGGCGACAAGGCGGACGGTCAGCGGCAGGCGGCAGTGGCGGCAGGCAGCAGCAGCGGCGGGCGGCAGCAGCAAGCTCACCGCGCGTCGCAGCAGCTGCCGCCGCCGCTCCTCGGGCAGCCTGGCGACTCGGGTGTTCACGGCCTCCATTCAGCCAGGCAGCAGCCAGCGCGCTAGCCTCGGTTCCTGAGCAGGCTTCCCATGAGCCGAGCAGGACGGGCTGTCAGGGCACTAATCGCGATCCGCACTGATCGGCAGAAGAATTGCCCTGATGCGAAAGCCGGCGCAACGACGGCGCAATCAACAAAGGGGGTGTGGCAGCCGGGCGGGAGGGTAAGGCCCTTGCGCCTTATACAATCGAGATTCGCTATCGACGACCAATGCACCTTCAAGGCTTTGCAGCATGTCGTGCCTGCTGGCGACTTGACAACCTGGCACCCTGGCTTCTTGAGTTAGCCGGCCTCGTTTGGCGTTATGGAAACCAATTCACAGTGCGCACGCCGTGCCACTTTCATCCGAACATTGGGTAAGCCTAACCGGACCTACCTCAAGAGAGTGAGCTAAGCTCGACGCGACCCCTGTCACGCGCATTGCACCTCATCTCCAGCCCACCACGCCTCATTCCAACACTTCGCTGCCGCATTCTGTGGCCGCCTGCGCAAGCAGCCTTGGTGCAGCAGTATGGGAGTCCGCCAGGCTCCCCCCCGACTGGGCGCCCACTGGAGCTCGCTGACGGCCTGCCTGCTGCTGCTGTTGCTGACGAAGCAGCACGCTGCGGCTCAAGGGGCGGAGACCGGCGGTGCCGTCTTGCCAGCAGCTGGTGGCGCCCGGGGTGACGGTGCAGCGGTGCCTGCACCCACCGGTCGGCCAGCTGCACGCCAGCCGCCCAAGCAGGCGTATGCATCGCTGCTTTATGGAGACTCCTTCCTTTTGGGCATGCGGGTGCTGGGACAGTCGTTACGCGAGACGGGGACCGACAGGTGCGGGGGGGGGAGGACCGGCACAGCAGCAAAGCTTCATTGCAGCGGCGCCAGGCGCCTGGTCACAACAGCACAGCAACAACCGCCCCTGCAAGTGCCCCCGTTGTGAGCCCTACAACCTTGCCCGCTGCACCTGCTACGGTACCTGCTGTGAATACCTGCTATGGCAGCTCAAGTGCTGCTGTGTTGTGTTGATGCCCATCCCTCTGTGGCGGCCGCCCGCAGGGACTTGGTGGCTTTGGTGACACGGGACGTGAGCGAGCGGGCGGCGGCCACCCTGGCCTCAGGTGGGCTTGCTTCACTCACACGCATTATTATATCTCAGTTGTTGTGAACAGTCCATGGCCAGTTCTTTGACCCTTTGAAGGGTGGGCATGAGCAAGGCAGGTGGGCTTGAGCAGTACATAGATCGAATGATTGGCGAGCTTAGGCAAGCTGCCTCCAGGTTCCGAGTGAGTGCAGCGTGCACGAGTGCTGTGTAGGTGCACAGCTGTCGGCTCGGGTGGGGCAGACTCCCCACCCACCACCCCACCCTACGGAGGGGGCCTTGGCGGCACAGGCCAAGCCCCTACCTGCTGCTCTGGACGCTGAGCATGTGGCCTGCCCCTGCCTCCCTTACCCTGCTCCGCCAGGCAGCCCGATTTCACGCTGCGCTCTCAACCTTGCCCCACTCGCTGGATTGGCGCACCCCCCTTCCTGCTCTGCAGACGGCTGGAAGGTGCACCGAGTGGACATGGTTGACAACCCGGGCAGGTGGACACAGAGCACCTCGCAGGTGTGTAGGCGCCTCTGGGTTGGCTGGCTGGTGGAATAGGGACTGGGTGTCGGAGGGGTGGGCAGGTGGAGGAAGCGCCACTCCTAGGCGCATTCCGTTTGCTGGTTGAAAGGGATCGGGTGTCTGGCGTGAGGGGAGGGGTGGGCAGGTGGAGGAAGAGCCAATTGTAGGCGGTGGCGTGAGGCCAGGAGAAAGGGGGTACGGCCCCAGGGCTGGGGTATGTGTGGTGCGCGGGTGTCAGGAGGAAACAGAGAGGGTGGTGGGCGACGGATGGCTCGCGGGCGCTGCACACGAGCGGCAATGCAGGAGCAGGGAGGCACAGCATGGTACAGCGCAGCGCAGCGCAGCGCGGCGCAGCAGCCCTTTCCATCTTGCCACCCCCTGGCACGGGGCCGCCACTCCCTGCCCTGCCCCTCACTCCTGCTCCCACTCTCTGCTTCCTCTTGCCGCTGCTGCTGCCCGCAGAAGTTCCCGCCCCGCTTCAGAGGGGTGTACACCAAGCTCCTGCTGTGGAACCTGACCCAGTATGAACGCGGTGAGCAAGGCGCATTGCTCTGCCGAGCCTGCCGGTTGCGCGGCCGCCTTGCTTGGAGTGGGATGGAGTGGGTGTGCATGTGTGCTCCCCGGCACGTACTTGCACGCGCTTCTCTGCCTGTAGCCATGTGTCGGAGTGCCCCCCGTTGTGCTGCCAGCCTGGCCAGCACCCGCCTCACCCCTATGCAGAAGGGACGCTGTGGCCACAGCACCGCACGAGACGGGTTGCATTGTTTGACAGCGACGCCTGCTTTCGCCTCCCCCCCGCAGTTGTGTACTTGGATGCCGACACCGTGGCTGCCCGCCCCCTGGACGACCTCTTCCTGTGCGACGGGCTGTGCGGGGTGATGCGCCACTCGGAGCGCATCAACACGGGTGAGGCGGTGGGGAACATGTCAAGCCACTCAGCTGCAGGTGCGGGTGCGTGCGCGGGCGGTTTCCCCCTGTTCCCTCTTGGCGAGGGCGTGCAGCTGCGGTGCGCAGTTCCACTCCCGCCCCCTGCCCCTTGCAACAGTGCTTGCGTCATGTGCAGGCGTTCTGGTGCTTACCCCCTCGTGCCCCCTGTTAAGACGCATAGGTGCAGTCCCCTGTCCTCTCCCCGCATCTCCCACCCTGCACTTTTGTACATTGCGTCAATTTGCAGGCGTGCTGGCCCTCACCCCCTCGGCCGCCCTCCTGGAGGACATGCTGGCCGCGGCGGCCACCACCCCCTCGTACACGGGCGGTGACCAGGGCTTCGTCAACGCATATTTCGAGGGTGAGCCGCCGCTCGAGGCTGCACTGCTAGGCTGTGCTCCGCCGGTGCGCCGTCCAGTGTGAGGCCTGCAAGACCTGCCTGCTATCATCCTCTGTGGGCCCCCCTTCCTGCACTTCCCTCCGTGCCTGCTCTCTATGGGACCTGCCAGGACTACCATTCCGGTTGTACTGCTGCGCGGTACCTCCCAGCGGTACCTCCCGCCTCCCCGCCTGCGCAGACTTTGCGTCCGCCCCGCTGTTCGACCCCCGCCGCGGGCAGCTGCTCAGCGAGGCATCCCGCTGGCGCAGCACCCGTGCCCGCCTGCCGGTGAGCCTGCCCTGCCACAGGGGTTCAGCTCCAGCAGCTCTCAGTGAGGCGGTGGTGTGAGGGCGATCTGGCCTGCCAAGGAAGCCGCTGCAGCGTGTGGCGCGAACAAAGTGAATCTGCACAGCAGCGTCCAGGCCCCCGCCGTGAGAGCATGCTTGACGTGTGGGCCGGAACAGCCTGCCCGGAGGAGGGGCGGGCAGCCCCTCAAAGCTTCCATGTTGTGGCGGGAGGCCCATGGTAGCCTGCGCCATGCATGTCTCCAACGCCCCCGAATGTGCTGCTGCTGCTCGACTGGCGCTCCGCTGGCCGGGCGGCCAGCCCCCACATCCCCCCCTGCTCCCACCCCCTCCACGTCAGCCGCTCCTGCAGCTGCCAGTGGCCCGCCTGCCTGTCTGACATCCAAGCCCAGCCGCCTCGCCCTCCCCACGTGGCGGCTGCTGCCTGCGTGCCTCCCGCCCCTGCAGCTGGCCCGCCTGCCCACCCTGTACAATGCAGACCTGGGCCTTTTTGTACAGAACAGCAACAGGTGGACCACCGCGCCCGAGGAGATACGGTGCGTGCGTGCCTCGTGTGCCTGCGGGTGAAGCCAAGCCTGTGCGTGCATGGGGTTGGGGTGGTGTGCTCTCGCTGCCCATCACCTGCCTGCGTGGACTAAACTGCCGCCCTCGCCGGCTGGGACAGGGTCTTCGACAGAGCGCAACTTGGTGTGCCTGTGAGTGACAGAGTTGACCCGCGTTGACCGGGTTGACCAAGTTGGGTTGAGTTGACCGAGTGCTGACCCTCTTCTCCCCTCCCCTCCCCGCCATGCTTGCAGTGTGCTGCACTACACCCTGGCCGAGTTCAAGCCCTGGGACTGGTGGGCCGGCTGGCTCATGGGGGAGCAAGCAGCACGCTGGCAGGTGGGCCGGCAGGCGAGGCCAGGCTGCCGCAGTGTCGGCGGCTGGGGGGCAGTGCCGTCGCTGGCCTCGCAGCACAACATGCCTTCACGTAAACAGGACGTGGCTGACACCTGTGAGCCTTTGCTGGGTTGCTGGATGGCAGGCACCCGCTGGCCGCCCAGTTGTCCACAAGCCCGCTCCACCCACCAGGCCGTGCCCCCTCGTATTCCGGCAACACCCACTGCTCTGCTGGCCCGCTCATCTGCCCGTGCCCCCTCACCTTCCACTGCAGGAGCTGCGTGCCCGCCTGCCTCCCTCGCCCGACGGCCGCACCCGCGGGCGCACAGCCCAGCAGCAGCTGGCCCGCTCATTGCTGCTGCCGCTCCCGCTGCTGCTGGCTGCGCTGCTGCTGCGCTGCTGCCTGTGGCAGCAAGGCCCGGCCGCCTCCCTGCGCAGCTTGCGCCTGCGCCTGCGCCCGCGCCTGGCAGCTTCTGCCCCCGAGACCCTGCTCCCCGCCACCGCCGCCACCGCGACCGGCCGCCCAGGCGGCCGCGGCGTTGGCCGCGCCGCCAGCGGTGGCAGCAGCGCCAGCGGCAGTCCCACGGGCCCCGGCCTGCACCCTCTGCCCGGCAAGGCAGACATGCAGCAGCTGCTGTCGTCGGCGTTTGCAGTCGTGGGTCCCGCAGGGGGAGGTGCACAGTGCAGCACACATGTGCTGTCGGCGCCCGCCTGGCTGACGGCTGCAGCAGCGGCTGCAGGGGTGGCTGCTGTGCTGGCCGCGCTGGGCTGCTCCGTCTTCCTCCTGATCCCGCGCCAGGCAAGCCTTCCATGGCAGCTGAGGCGTGCCTGGCGGTCTGGGTCAGCATTGCCGCTGCAGGGCCGCCGCCTGCCTGTTGACGCTTATCTGCCTCCTGGCAGAATCTGTAGCTCTGCCCATACATTTGGTGTTGCAACCCCAGCCCCTGCCTGCCCTGCCTGTCTTGCTACGCCTGCCCTGCCCCACCCCACTACTCTGCCTCCCCCGCTGCCCTGCCTGCCCTGCCCTGCCTCCTGCCTCCCCCGCTGCTTTGCCTGCCCTGCCCTGCCTCCTGTCTCCCCCGCTGCTTTGCCTGCACCACCCCACTGCCCTGCCTGCCCTGCCTGCCGCCCACCCCTCAGGTTGAGCCCACCCTGGGCTGGGTGCTCGCCTACGAGTGGACCGCCCTCTCCTTCACCCTCATCTTCACCGTCTTCCTGCAAGCCTGCCGCTGGCACGGCCGGCGCAGCTGCGCGGCAGCTGCCGGCGCGGCAGTACCGGGCGCCGTGGGGCAGCCCTGGGGCCACAGCTGCCTGCTGCTGGCAACCATCATCACGACTCTGGGGCTGGTGCCTTGGTGGGCAGACATACTTGGGTGAGTGTGTGCACTCCTGCTCAGATGCTGGTTGGCGGACAACGTGTCAGCGCACATTGCTGCCTGTGCAACAGCTGCTGCTGCTGCTGCTGCTGTGCCGCCATACGTGCTGCGCTGCGCTGTGCCAATCTTACCGGTGTTCCCGACTGCGTTCGCACTGCTGTGCTCCTCCTTCGCGCCGCTTCCTTGTGCCCGCCCGCCTTCTCGTGCCCGCCCGCCTTCCACCGTGCACCTGTCCACCCCCGTTGCCCACCCCCCGTGCAGGGTCCGCACTTTCGTGGGGAAAGCGCTGACGACCATAGCGGTTGGGGTGCTGTCCGTGTCCGTCTGCACCCAGTGCTTTGTTACCCTGGCTGCGCTGTGGTACGCGTGCGGTGTCGTCGAGGGGGCGGGGCCGGCGGGCGCTCACCACCGCGCGCGTGCGGTGGGCAAGGAGGAGGCGTGAGGTGTCGCTACATTGTCATGGCAGTGGCTCACGGAAACCTGCAGGGTGCCGAATGGCTTGCCACCTGCTCTGGCTATGTATTGAGTGTATATCAGCAGCCTACTTAATGATCGTCACAATTTGATTTGCTCTTCTCCTGGCTGCGCTGGCATGGACACGAGATTTGCAGCTGTCTGGCCAGTGCCACGTGCAAAACATGCGCAGTGCACAGTATTGTAACAGACTGCATGCACGGAGCATGGCAAGGCAAGGACGAGGCTGGGGTGCCGCCGCGGCTTGTGCTGGGCGCTGGCATGCACAGGGCAAGGTTTGGGGGTGGGCAGAAGAACAGGCGGGGGAGGCGAGGCATGGGGCGGCACAGGGCGCATGGACGGGAGTGAAGCAGGCACGCCGTAGTTAGGGCCCTATAGGGGAGACGGAAATGGTCTAGCGAAGGCTGGCAAGTGTTGATGGGTAGCTTGTGTGCAAGGGTGGGCAGCACCCGCGCAGGTGTGCCGCCGGCTGGGCAGCTGGGCAGCACCTGGTGGGCCTTCATACCACAAACGTGCAGTATGCTTTGATGTAGCGTTGAGATGTCACACGGCATCAGAGAGCGTTGCTGTTGGTTCAATGGTGTGAGTGGGAGGCAGAGGGCTGGCTTGCTGCCGCCGCAGCAGCACGCAGGCGCCGGCACTCGCGCCTGTGCAAGCTCCAGTGAGCATGGCTGCACGCCTCGCCGCAGTACCGCACCACTCGGCACCTGCACACGGCAGGAGGGCAGGCGGGCGATGCACACACGACAGCAGCACAGGGGTGAAGACATACTCCACAAGACACAGCTGTGGAGACGGCGCACGGTGCACAAAAAAGGGTGAGGAGCGGCTCAGGGCGCAGGGTGGGGCACACATGCAAGAAGCCTCCTGGCAGCCGAGCATACAGGCCGCGACCTAACCAATACCCCAAGGGTGGCCCATGTGGACCAGCACTACGCTCACCCGCCGCAGCGGAGCAGGCCCTGGGTGCTGCCGCACCCCTCAGCTGCACACACCCTGGCAGCAGGTGCTGCTGGGGTGGCAGGCGCGGCGGCCTGCGCCGCAGCGCCACCCCCCTGTGCTGCCGGTTGCAATTGCCCTGCGCCTCCGAAGTCTCGAGCTAGCAGCTCGGCCGCCCCCGCTGCCTCCGCCGCCTGTCCCTCCGCTCTCCCTGCTCCGCTCTGCGGAGCCTGCTCCTCCACCCCTGCTGCCGGCGGTGCCTGCGTGGCTCCCAGTGCTGCCTCTGCGACCGCTGCCGCTTCTACCCCTGTTGCCTCAGCTGCTGGCGCTCTGGTGCCTGTGTACCCTGCTCTCTCGCCGCGAGCCGCCGCTGCTTGGTGCCGAATATCGCCGAGGGTTATGATCCCCAGTGCATCATCAGCCGCCTGTTGTACCGCCTCACTGCTGCTGAGGAGGCGCAGGTACAGCAGCGCGGGGATGCCGCCTGCTGCGGCGATTGAAGCACAGCGCTCGGGGCCCTCGAGGCCAAGGTTCCGCAGCGCCCCCGCCGCCCTCTCCTGCAACGCCGCGCCGCTGCTGCCCTGCAGGCACTGCACCAGGGCCGCAACCCCGCCCGCTGCCTCGATGGCCGCATTGTACTCAGGGCAGCAGCTCAGATTGGCCACAGCCCCAGCTGCAAATTGTCGCACTGCCTCGCTGCCAGCACCCTCCCGCAGCAGCCTGACGAGCGCTGGAATGCCGCCGGCGCCGGCAACCTCTGCCTGCAAAGCAGCGCCGCTGCCGGCAAAGCTGCACAGCGCGGCAGCTGCGAATTGCATCAACATCTCACTGCCTCCCTCACCCAGGCACTGGACCAAGGCGGGGACGGCCCCTGTACCTATCACTGCTCCGGCTGCCTGGCGGTCCAGCCACACTGGTGCAAAATTGGCCAGTGCCACCGCTGCTTCCTGCCGTGCTCCCTCGCTCCTGCCCTGCTGCAGCCCGCGCACCAGGGCTGGGATGCCGCCCGCAGCTGCCACGGCTGCCTTGGTCTCAGCGTGCTCAGCAGAGGCGAGGACGTGGTTCAACACCCTTGCTGCAGCCTCGAGCGACACGTCCCTGCTGCACAGCTGCAAACAGCGCACCAGGGCTGGGATGCCGCCGGCAGCAACCACGTCTGTCGGGATGTCGGGACCGTCGGCGGTGAGGTGGGCCAGCGCGAGCGCCGCGGCCCTGAGCACTCCCTCGCTGCTGCCCCGCTGCAGGCAACGCACCAGGGCTGGGATGCCGCCCGCAGCTGCAATGGCGGCGCTGTTGGTAGGGTTGTTGCGGGCAAGGTTGCTCAGCACGCTCGCCGCTCGCTCTTGCATCCCTTCGCTGCTGCTGCTGCTTCTGCTGCTGCTGCTGCTCAGATGACTTACGAGCACGGGGATTCCGCCCGCGGCGGCAATGGCTGCCTGCCTGTCTCGGCTCTCCATGGCAAGATTGGTCAAAACCGCAGCTGCATCCTGCCACACACCTTCGCTGCTGCCCTGCCTCAGGCAATTCAGCAGGGCAGGGATGGCGCCGGATGCTGCCAGTGCTGCCCTGCTTTCGTCGCCCTCGCAAGACAGGCAGCCCAGCGCCTGCAATGCTGCAAGCTGCTGCGCCTCGCTGCCGCCCCGCAGGCTCTGCACCAGGGCTTGAATGTCGTGAGGCAACGATGCCATCGTATCCCGCTGAAGTACTATCGTGAACTCGTTGTGTAGGCCCTGCAATTGAGCGGTGGGCAGGCAGTTTGGGGAGCGTCAACAGCGGGGCGCCGGCCCGGCGGGCAGGGCGGTGGCCGGCGGGAGTCAAAGTAAGCTGGGCGGTTTGGACAGCAGCGCGAGCGCTCGGGATGCGGAACAAATATGGCAGCGGCAGCGCACCCCGAGAGCAACGCCCAAAGCCACCAGCCGCACGTGCACGTTCACGTTCAGTTCAGATTTTGCGCGACGGCTGAGGAGGGCCTCTATTACTGGCGCTGTCAGATCTGGCGTCTCTATGCAGGCATCAGAGAGGCGGAGCATTAAAAGAGCGGCGCCACGGTCCCACCAAGAGTGATTAGGCGGCCCGCCGACGGGCGCCCGCGTGGCGCCCCTTGCACATCACAGCTTGCGCAACAAGCGCTGTTCCCTAGTCCCCATCCACCACTTGCTTTCATCATCCATACTAACGCCCGTGGAATCTGGCTGCTTCTTAGAAGGCAGATGTGCCAATGAACGTTGTTCGGCCAATGGCAACTCCGCCTCACCAAAATGGTCTTGCAAGCGGCAATTTCAACGTTGCACATGCGGAGATCAGAACAGAGACTGCAAGCTAACCACGCTCAAATGAAATGGCAGTGCAGGAAGCTGGGGTGGCCGAGTTTGGTTGGCAGCGTTTATGGGTGCATTGTGTGAAGGCGGCACCCGCACGGATGGTACAGTGGGTGCATGCACCCACGGTACGCACCAACCGCGTGCATGCCTGTCGCCGCACATATATGATGCATGGATGTCGCAGCCGCCGCCGCTGCGCGCCTCCGCCTACATGTGCGTCTGCGCCTCCCTCAGGTGCTTCACCAGCGTGGACAGGGGCAGCGGTCCATGCAGGTGGCTCCACGGCAGCACTGCAGCGGCACACGACAACAATCATAGACAGACGTTTGATGGAGTACAGCCTCAGGATTTTGAGGGAAGAACAAAATTAGCGAGTTGAGCGGCGGCACTGCCAGGTGGCAACGTTGGGCAGCGGGCAGGCAGGGCACGAGGCTGACTTGCAGCGGGGAGGCACAACCCGTGGCGAGGTGGCTTCGGCAGCGGCAAAGGGTGCGCACAGACAAGCACCTGCCACAGTCACAGGAACAAGCGCAGCCACTCTCAGACGCACGCTCCACCACGGCGCTTCCAGGCAACGGGCGGCACCACACGAAACCACGCAAGCCGCATCAGCAGTGGTTGACTGATTGAGTGAATGGCTGGTCCGGGCCGCTACAGCCCTCCCCCATCGGCAGCACAAACACACATGTTCGGCAGTACCACTTGAGCGAGCGAGCACAGCGGTACTGCTCTGCCCATACCTGCGGTATCCGGGTCGTAGTCGGCGCTCACGTAATGCTCCATGGGAGGCAGCTCGCCCTGCGGGCGGGCAAATGGTGGCGCGAACAAGAAATGAACCCATCAAGCACGTGCCTGCAGGCCAGCTGGGTTTGACCAGATCACAGGGTACTACGCGTGTCATGCCCCACGGCGGTGGAACCCGGAGCACCCAGCAGTCACCTGGAGCTCCTTGAAGGCACGGCGGAAGCTGCCCAGGCTGTCGCCGTACTGCCGCACCAGCAGCAGCAGGCGGCTGAGCCGGCGGTCCCCGCGCGACAGCAGCGCCTGCGCGGCACAGGGGGCAGGGCACATGGACAACACATGTGTGGGAGGAGGGGGGATTTCGACGCTTGAATGTAACCCCAAACCGTAAGCCCGCATGACAGCAGCGCCTGCGCTTCAACCGGGGGCAGAGCAGGGGTGGGTGGGGTGAGGGCGCAGGATGGTCGCAGGCACGGAGCGGGAAGGGGAGAGGGCGGAGGCCAGCGTGCAAAAGGTGCAGGGGTGGGGTGAGGGCGCAGGCTGGCCACAGGGAGGGGGCAGGGAGCCGAGCGGCGGGGGCGCACAGGGCGGTCGCAGCATGTGCCTGGTCAACGGCTGGTGTGACATGCATCTTGAAGATCACAGCCCATGCCAGGCAGCTGGGCAGCACGTGCAGTCCGGCAAGATTCACCGCCAATGAGCGGCCCAGCACACGCGTCACGTTCATACCCCCTCCTGATGCCGCACCCCCACCACTCCCCCAGCCTCTGGCCAGAACTCCCCTTTAACACAGGAACACACGTCAGCCCACCTGCACCACGCTCCACTTGTAGCTCTCCGGCCGGAACTCAATCCCCTCCTTGCCCAGCGCCCGCTCCAGCCGCTTGAGCCGCTTCTCCCCCTCTGCAGGCACGCAAACCATACATTCACAACAAATGCATGGCAGATGGGAGGGGGGCTGTGCCCCCCTGTTTCCCCAGCACCTGTCCCTGCCCCTTCTGCAGCAGCTTCTGGCCCGTGGTGAGCGAGCTGAGGAAGAGCGCACCCCAGGTCACACACTAACCCCTCACGGCTGCTGCTGTCCCCATGATGCCACTGGCAGGGAGTGTGGGCCTTCCAGTACACAAGCCCTGCACCCCACACCGCTTTCCACCATCACCTTGGTAGCACTGCCAACCCACCGCCCCTCCGGCAAACCACTCCCTTGCTCCCCCGAACCCCACTCCTACCCTCTCCCCCACTCACCGCTGCTGACCCCATACCACTGGAAGGGCGTGTGCGCCTTGGGCACAAAGGTGCTGCAGCCCAGGGTGAATCGAAGCTTGGGGGCGCCCTTCTTTAAAGCCTGCATCATCTCGATCGTCGCATCGATGTCTGGCAAGGCGAGTATTGGGGCATTCGAGTTGCAGTGAGTGGAGAGCAACGTCACGAGTGGGGTTGGAAGCGTCAGCGAGCAGCAGCGGTTCGCGCACGCTGATGCCTACCGCACAGGCAGCAAGCAGCGGGCAACCAGGCAGGCAGGCAGCTGGGGCGGCGGCGTGCGCACCTTCCTCTCCCTCCCCGGGCACCCCCACCATCCCGTAGAGCTTCAGTCCCTCCAGGCCTCCCTCCTGCATCCACCAAGGGAAGCAGGCGTTTGTGAGCAGGGCGTGGTGGGCATAGCAGAGTGGGTTGCCGGCGGGCGAGCTCCTCACACTCCAGGCTGCCCTCATGCATCAACCAGCAAGAACAGTGCAGGGGGGTGAACATGTTTGTATGTCACATGCGCACTCAAAGACCACACTTGCACCTGCCTTGCTACTGTTCATTCTCACCACACCTCCCTCAGCTGACACCTACACATCTCCTTTCAGTCCCGCTGCCTGCCTCGCCTGCAGCCCCCACCTGTGCATCACGCTGCCTCCCTCTCGCAGCCCCTCACCCGTGCGTCCTGCTGCCTCGCATGCAGCGCCCCTCACCCGCACATCCCGCCGCTGCCTCGCTCTTGCAGCTCCCCTCACCTGCGCGTTCTGTGCGCACTGTATGATCTCCTCCGTTGCCAGCTTCTTGTTCACAATGTCCCGCACCCGCTGGCTGCCGCTCTCCACCGCCACCGTCAGCGACCGCGTGCCCCTGCGGGAGTTGGAGAGGTGGCAAAATGGGGCAAGCAGACGTGTGAAAAGGTTGGCATGTCAATTTTTTTTGCTAAAACGAGGGATCAGCGGTCCATAGCAATCACCAGCGATTGCAGGATTGCGTGCAGGGGGGGCAGCAGGCAGGCGGGCAGTGGGGAACGTGGCTTCGCAAGGGGACGGCCAGCTTGCATCACGACAGCAGCTGTTGGCAAGGGGGCCGGCCAGCTTGCATCACGACAGCAGCTGTTGGCAAGGGGCAAGCCAGTGCTCGAGCACCGGCTCTGGCCGGCTGCTCCCCAAGTCAGGCCCCCTGCCGCACTGGCCAGGCCAACACGGCACAAGAGGCACTGCCACTTTGTGGTGAGACGCACCTGCCGCTCAGGGCTGACGCCAGCTGCGGCGTCACCGTGTTGGTGCGCACAGAGGCGATGCTGCAAAGGGGCGGGGGAGGGAGCGGGAAGGCAGCGGGGCGGCGCCAGTTTTAGGAGTGAGGGGAAGCCAGTCAGTCCATTTGTTGGTGTGCTGCTCTGCATGGGGCAACGCGGCATGCAGGGCAGAGGGCCTCTAGTAGTGCAGGCGTGTTCGTGTGCTGTTGGGTCCTCTGGTAGTGCAGGCGTGTTGGTGTGCTGTTGGGTCCTCTGGTAATGCAGGCGTGTTAGTGTGCTGTTGGGTCCTTGGGTAGTGCAGGCGGCAGGGGCCAGGAGTGCATCCCATGCCCTCACCTAAGCCGCACGTGCGCCCGCTCAGGCCGCACCAGCCACTCTAGAAGCTCCGGGAATTCTGGGTGCTGCGTGACAGAGGCGCCTAGGAGGCCGATGCGATCCGTCACGGCCAGGCCCCTCTGCAGAGCAAGCAGGCATTGCACGGGGGTGGGCAAGCAAGTGGGAGGGATGGGCGGGTGGGGCGACACATGAAGCAATATAGGCTCTGGCTGCTGTTTCACACACCGCCCCGCCCGGTAGGCCAATCGGTCCGCCCTCACTGGCAGAGCATGGCGTCCATTGGCGGGCAGTTGGAAAGGGTTGCGGTTAGGCGCAGCAGTGCGCACGGCGCAGGGGGTGCCCCCTGCTCTCCCTCACCTCCAGGCTGGGTATGAGGCTGCCCTCCAGCGGGGCGGCGCGGAAGGGCAGCGTGAGGTAGCTGGCCATGCAGAACCTGGGGAAGTGGAGGAGGTGAAGGCAGGGGGAGGGGATCGGTGGAGCAGGGATTCCCCTTTCCCCTAGTACACGGTCTTGCCAATCTGCACCGCCCCCAACTTGAGGGCACAGACAAACCGCCCCTTCCCCGCTCACCTGTCTCTCGTGGCGTCTCGCACACCAGCTCCCCTAGCCCTCCTTACCACCACCACCTGCCCTCCCCTTCTCTACATGCCTGTCCTCACCTGCACATCTCTGGGCAGCTGCGCACCACCTCAGTCATGTAGATGTTCTCCCACGCCATGCGGCGGGACACGACTGCAGACCACAGCAGGCACAGCAGGCACAGCAGGCACAACGTGGTTTGTGAGTCATGTGCATCGTCATGCATCGTCATTTTCTCCCACGCCATGGGGGCGACACAACTGCAAAGACCACAGCAGGCACAGCACGCGCGGCATAGCTTGTGAGTAATGTAGGTGCTCTCCCACGCCAAGCAGCCAGGGGAGTACGGCTACAGGAGCATCAAGGCCCCATTCCCTTCCCCTAACTTGCACATGCACAGCATGCACAGCATGGTCAGCGAGCCGCCACATCACATGCAGGCGCACGGGCAGGCGCTAGGACAGCTGGCAACATGTTGCGCGCGCTCATGACGGCGCTTGCCCGTCTGCCTCGCGTCAGTTGCTGCAGCAAGCGCGCGCGCCCACAGTGCAGCAGAAGCAGCGCGTTGCTGCAGCAAGTGTGCGCGCGCGCACACACACATAGCAGCAGCAGCAGCAGCAGCAGCAGCCGCAGCAGCCCGCACCTGTGCTGCTGGCCAGCGTGTTGCCGCGGTACGTCTGCTTCTGTACTGCCTCGGGCACCCCTGCAATGCGACAGCGCCGGGCACGGCAAGGCACCCAGTCAGCAGCAGGTGGGGCTGTCACCAGGTGTTTGAAAACCTCTCAAAACCCATGCTCAGCGCTGTGTGTTGCTGCACAAGCACAGGGCAATTCCAGGCACGGGCACAAGCGCGCACTGTGTCCCCTTGACGCCCACAGCTGGCCCAGGCTTGGACACCCCCTGGCGCCCCTCCCTGCCCACCGAGCTCTGCTGGCTTGATGCCCACCACTGGCCCCGTCTCCGACTCATACTCCACGTGATACAGCTGCATGGGGAGGGGAGCAGTAGCGCGGATGAGCGGCGGGCAACCAACATTGCATTGACTTGAATGCTGCACCCTAGCACATAACAAATCGTGGCTGCAAGCACGCATGCTCAGCACTGCCCCGTCCGGAAAAGACCTAAACAGGTGAGAACAAGCAGCAGCGCAGACAATACAACTACAAACGCTAGCTCAACGGCAACCAAGTGGAAACACACCTGTGGCACGTACACGCCTGGCACCGAGGCCAGCGCGCGCAGCAGCTCTCGCCGCGGCGGCGGCGCGCCCCCCCCGCCTGCCCCGAGCTGCTGCTTGGCTTCCAGCAGCCGCTCCGTGAAGCTGGACAGAAGCTCCTCGCCGTCGCCTGCACCCGGGCGGTGCAGCAGGACAGGTCAAAGACACGAAGAGAAAGACAGAAGCAGTTTTCTTTGTTCATGTTCTGCACCAGTCAGGCACATGGTACAACGTTAACGTGAAAGTCTGCTGGCTCAGCCGAGCAGCCACGCCCACAGGGGGTACAGTAGCCAGGTGTACATTCTGAATGTATGTCCGCACTGTGGTCACCGCTGAAGTGTGCAAGCAGGCCGTGCCCGCCTGCCCTGCCCCCCATGCAGCTGCCAGCCCACCACAACTGCCACCTCCCGCCGCTCACCTGCCAGCCACACACCGGCACATCCCACCGCTTCACAGCTGGCCTGCCATCCTGTACGCTCTCACCTCTTTCACGCTCCTTCCCTCACCTAGCAAGCAACCTGTGCTCCTTACCTCCCGAGGCTCTTTCACACCCTCCTCCTCACTCAGCACCCTGCCCTCCTTCCTCTCTTCGCGCTCTGTCACAATCTTGCCCCTCACCCAGCAGCACCACATCGAAGCAGTCAGTTGGTGGTCAGCACCCACCAGCATCCCTTTTCACCCCTCCTTCCATCGACTACCTACATAGTGGGCAGTGGCTTTCGTGTACATACTGCTCACCCACCAACTTCCATCTGCACCCCTTTCTAGCAGCCTTGATACAACTCCAATTTCTCACCTAGAAGCACGACATCAAAGAAGTCCGCATAGGGCTCCGGGTTGGCGGTCAGCACCGGGCCGCCGCCAAACACCTGCAGAGCAGGGTGGTGAGGTGGCAGCACACACGTCAGCCAGCAGAGGGTGAGGTTGCAAGCCAGTCTGTGGCGAGGTGGCAGCACGCACGCCAGCCAGCCATGGTGACTGCACGGCGGGAGCGACCAAGGCGGGGGTGGCCACAGCAGCCAGCCAGCTCAGAGTGGGATTCATCGGCCGGGTGATGCAGCAGGTGGCACCCTGGCGCTCCGGCCAGCTCAAAGCCAGGGCACAAACATGGCCAGGCCAGGGACGGGCCAGAAGAAATGGCCAGGGCACAAATATGGCCAGGGCACAGACATGGCCAGGCCAGGGAGGGCCAAGCCAGGGACTGCCAGGCCCACGGGCAGTCGGGTGGTGCCCCAGTGCCCCGACTAAGAAAGCGACCTCGAGCAGTCGGGTGCCAGCGCCCCCCGGCAGGCAGGCAGGCAGGCAGGCGCAGGGGGGCGCACCAGCGGGTGCTCGTCCCCTCGCTCGGCGGCCAGCAGAGGGATGCCCAGCTGCTCCAGCATGCTGCGGTCACAAAGGAGGGAGAGGGTGGGAAGAACAAGTGAAACAGGTGAGAATGTCCTCAAACAGCAGGGCGAGACTGGAAGGAGCGCAGGCAGGGATGGTGGCGCCGGCAGCTGGATGCCCCATCTGCTCCAGCATGCTGCATGGGGGGGCAGGCAGGGGGGGCAGGCAGCGCACGCTCCCATCTTCCTTGCCTCCCTGCTTCCATCCCAACGCAGTCAAATCGGGACTGTTTTCAATGGTAGGCTGCCGCGCTTAAACCTCACCTCAGTGTGTTGCTGTAGTCCAGCTCCCGCCGCTTGCAGCCCCAACCTCAACCCAACTCGCGTGACAGCGTTTTTGCTGTCCATTGGCGCCAAAAGACACCCACCCACCTCAGTGCGTTGCTGTACTCTGCACCCAACACATGCCCACCTGTCCCCGTGCACATCAGAAGCACGCAGTAATGATCACCAGCCGTCCGCTTGCAACGCTGCGTGCTTCTGGTGTGCCCGCCCACCTCAGAATGTTGCTGTAGTCCAGCTCCCAATCGGGGCTGTTGCAATGTCAGGCTGCCGCTCTTGAACAGAAAAATGAAAAAAAAAATGCACAAACCTCACCTCAGTATGTGGCTGTAGTCTAGCTCCCAGGCACCCAAGCCATCTCACCCTTGTGTCGCACAAAACCATGTGCCAGCTCCCACTTGCGTCATCCCAACCTCCCCATGTCCTTTTCAGTGCCCGCCCACCTCAGTATGTTGCTGTAGTCCAGCTCCCAGGCAAAGCTGAGGCCCAGAAGGTCGGCGGAGGCGGGCAGCGGGTCATGGGCATCCGTAAACAGGCGGTGCACTGCAAAACCAATTGGTGGGTTGGGCAGGGCGATGAAGCCTGGTGGGTGAGCGAGTGCAGAGTGCGGAGGCGGGCAGCGGGTCGTGGGCGTCAGTGAACAGGCGGTGCACTGCGGGTGAGAATGGGGGGGGGAGGGAAGGGCAATGAAGCCTGGTAGGTGAGCAAGAGCAGAGGGCGGAAGCGGGCAGAGTGTGTTGGGATTCAGCATACACGCGGTGTGCTGCAAGGGGGAGGGGGTAGGGGTGTCGCGCTTGGCGGCATCATGGAAACCGGTTGCGGAGGCACTGTGCCTTGAGGGAGGCTTGAGTGCGCCACCCCATGCCACGTGCTTGTTAAGGCTGGTGGTGGTGTCCCGCCGCCGTACTGTGCCCTCCCCTCCCCCCTCCAGGCCCTACCCTGCCCCCCGGCGCCCACCCCCGCCGCCCCGCCTACCTGCCACATCGGGCCGCGTCTCAAAGAAGGCCCACACCAGCTGGTACCCCAGGCTGGTGATCCCCACAGTGTACTCGTTGGGGTATGCATACACCACCTGCAGCACAGGGGCAGGCAACCAAACAACTGTGGAGATGCGCTACGGCACAGGCCAGGTATTGAGGGGCCGGCATGGCGGCGGCACGGGCGAGGGTGCTGCCAGGCGGTCAGCACCCAGTTCCTCCTGCCTGCCTGCCTGCCTGCCTGGCTAGCTGCCTGGGGCCAGCCTTCAAAGCACCAGCGTTCACAAGGCCAGCCCGCATGCTGCACCGGTCCCTCCCACTGCCCAAGGCCGCCTGTGCAGCCCAGCCTGTGCACACTGCCGTCACTGCGCATGTGCACGCATCCGCATAGGTTACCTGCAGCGCCCCACGAGACGCTGGCACTGGATCGAACATCAGAATTTCGTCGGCTTTGAACTCTGCCATTTGAAGCGGCTTGCTGCGAGCTTTGGGCTGCTCCGCCTGCTTCTGCGCCTGCTTGCCACCGCTGCTGTCGCGCCGTTGCTTGCTGCCGCTACCGCCGCGCTGCTTGCCGCCTGCCGCCGTCACCACCAGCTGCCGCCGCCTGCCGCCAGTGCCGCCCGCCGGCTGCCTGTCCTCCACTGCCGCTCGGCGCATAGTGGTGCATTGTGGTAATAACACCGCTGCACTCATGTTGGCGGCCTGCGGCACGCTGTGGAGCCGCTGTGCCTCTACTGCCTGGCGCGACAGTGGTGCTTGGAGTTGGGCGAGCGCATGTACGCTAAATGGTGTTGTGATAATGTAACCAGTGTCAATTTGCTTTAGAGAAACACGACAAGAGGACTGCCTGCTGCGCATGAAGGGCTTCCTCTCTGCTCTTCCCCTGTTGCTTCAGCAGCCAGACTGAAGCATTTTCCTCAGTGTTCCGTCAATTGCAAGTATACAGGAAGATTGCTGCACTGGGCCTTCCGACATGGCGGACTTTGAGGGTGCGCACGCTGCTCGCCGCCCTGCCTGGCAGCTTTACTTGCGATCGCAGAGTCTGTCGGATCGCTCACCTGCAACAGCAGACGCTGCGCCACTGCCGCCGGCCCGCCGCCACTGCCGCCGCCGCTCATCGCTGCCCGCCTGGCCTGCAGACGACTCAAGCCTGCTGGTGCTTCTGCTGGACGTCAGCCCCATAGCACTCGCCCGCCTGGCCTCCACCCCCGGCCTGGGCCTGCAATCGCTCCTGGAGCAGGTCCGCTGCCTGGCTGCCCGCGCCCCTCTGCCAGCTGTCGCTGTGCACCCCTCCCCTGCATGCCTCCAGTCGCTGCCCTGCCTGCACCCCTTGCGTCCCCTGGCCTTGTGCTGATGACGTGAAGTGCATGATGTCCTTTTGCTCCCGCCCTTACCTGCAGCTGCTCACGTTCATCAATGCGTACATGCTGCTAAACGATGCCAACCGGCTGGCAGTGTTCACTGCTGATGCAACCGGCTGCCAGCTGGCCTACTGCTCGCCCAGCTGCCTGCCGCCCTTGGCAGCGGCAAGCGCGACGGCGGCAGAGGTGGCAGACGCGGCTTGGGCGCCCTCTGCTGCCGTGCTGCAAGGGCTGCAGCAGGCAGTGGCGGGGGCGGCGCAGGCAGCAGCGGCGGCAGCGCCTGCGCCGCATGCCGGGTCGGCAGGGGGCAGCTGCCAGCTCAGCAGCGCGCTGAGCCGCATGCTGTGCTTCATCCACAGCCAGCAGCGCCGTGCGGCAGCCACCGGGCCGGGAGGGGAGCTGGCTGCTGCTGCTGGCGGCGGCGGCGGCGGCGGCGGCGGGCTCGATGCGGACGCACAGCGGGGGCAGCAGCAGGCGGCGCGGGTGCTGTGCCTGGCGGCAGCCCCGGATGTGCCTTCCCAATACATTGCCGTCATGAATGCCATCTTCTCGGCGCAGGTGGGAGTGAGGGGGGGAGGAGGAGGGGTGGGTGGGGAGGGGGCGGTGGCTGGTGCTAAATGTAGGCGAGGGGAGGGGAGGCGCAGGTGAGAGTGAGGGGGGAGGAAGGGAGGGGGAGCAGTGGCTGGTGGGGGAAGGGAGGAGGGGGGCGGGACTGCGGCTGCTGTAGGCCCTCTCGGAGCGCAGATGTAGGGAATGAGGTTCTCTTGGCGAAGGGCGCGGAGGAGGGAGGCGGGGAAGGGCTCATCTGGGTGCCCAGTTATCAAAGCGCTGTGCCAAGGGCCCCCCGCATGTGGTCGATGCCTGCCTGCTGAAAGCCCTTGTGCCGCCAGCCCACCACCCATTGGCCAGTCATTGCCCGCCTGCCCGCCTGCCCTGCCCGCCTGCATGCCTCTGCACCCCACTGGTGGGGACGTTGCCTCTGTCCTCCGCACCCTATTGCCGACTATGTGTGGCCCTCCCGTCTCCCCGCCCCATTGCCGTGACCGGCGCGCCCTCTGCCTCCCACTGATACCGCTCCTGCCCTGCTCTGCCCTGCTCCGCCCGCCCGCCCGCCTGCAGCGTAGCGGCGTGCTCATTGATGCCTGCCAGCTGGGCAGAGGGCACTCCGCTTTCCTCCAGCAGGTGCGCCTGCTTTGTTGGTACACCTGCCTGTCTTGTTGTTACCCCTGTGTTGTACCTGCCTGCTTGTTGGTATACTTGCTTTGGTACCCTGTATGCCTGCGCTTGCTCTTCAGCCGTTGCAGCCATTGCAGCAGCTGCCGCAGCCGCAACCGCTCCCTGCCTCTGTTGCTGTCATGACCGCTTATGCCAGCTGTCCGACGGGCAGGCCCCGCCGCGATATGCCTGTATGCGCGCCAGCGGCCGCGCCCCCGTGCATGATGTGCATACCATTGGTGTGTGCCTGCTCTCTGTGGCCTTTGCCCGTGCTGTGCCACCATACCTGTACCGCCCCACCTGTACCGCTCCACCTGTACCGCCCCACCTGTACCGCAGGCCGCCCACCTGACTGGAGGAGTGTACCTCAAGCCCTCCAAGCCTCAGGCACTCGTGCAGTACCTCAACGTGAGGCGGTGGGCGGCCAGGTGTTGCATTCTTTGGGGGCGTTGCATTACCTGGCTGGCTGCCGCGCCTGCCTGACCAATCCAGCACGTCAGGCAGGAAAAACAACAACAAAAAAACGCATGCCTTGTGTTCCCCTGCCTCCCCGCTTGCAGAGCGTGTTTGCGCTGGATGCGTGCACCCGCGGGCTGCTGCGCCAGCCTGGCGCCACCCACGTCGACTTCCGCCCCAGCTGCTTCTGCCACAAGCGCCAGATCGACCTGGGGTGAGCGCTGGATGGCAACACAAGCGCGTTGTGCTATTTCTTGGGGCGGTTGAACACGTGTGCTGACAGCTGCTGCCACAAGCGCCAGATCGACTTGGGGTGAGCACTGGCTGGCAAAACACGCGTGGCGTGTTGTGTTCAATTTTTGCGCGGTTGGGGATGTGTCCTGGCAGCTGCTTCTGCCGCCACCAGCGAGAGATCGACCTGGGGTGAAGCCTGGTCTGGTGGCACCCGATACTTAAACCCTGGACTGTACCCCCAAAGAGCCGGCGCGTGGGGAGTGGGGCTCAATTTGGAGGGAGGGAGGAGGGGAGGGGAGGGGTTGAGGAGGAGGCGGTGTGCAGTACGTGGAAGAGGAGCACCTGTTCGTGGGGCAACACGGGCACTGCTGGCCGTGAGGCAGCCTGCTGTAACCGGGGGTGCGCCAGCCGCGCACAAAGCAAGGGTTCGCCCAACCCCTGTGCTCTTGCCTCGTTTCTGGGTGCCGCCGCTCGTTTTCTGCCCGCTGCCCTGAGGGTCAGGCCTGCCTCCGCCACACGCAACACGATGCGCTGCACCCACATACCCATACCCCTGCCCCCAATGCCCTCCCCGTGCAGCTACGTGTGCAGCGCATGCCCTTGGCGCGCCGTTCGCCTCCGCCACACACAACCCAAGTGCCCTGCGCCCACCCACCCATACCCCTGCCCCCCATGCCCGCCCCCTGCAGCTACGTGTGCAGCGCGTGCCTCTCCATCTTCTGTGAGGACCACCCCACTTGCACCACCTGCGGCACCCAGTTCGCCTCCAAGGCAAAGCCCTGAGCGGGCGGCTGCTGTGCTGTGCTGTGCTGCAAAGGGCGTGGCCGCAAGCGGGCAAGCGGTTGTGATGCACAAGCCGTGGCCCTGCCGCCGAGAGGCCGCTCATCCTGTAAAGCAAACCCGTTACCCTGCTGCCCTAGGGAAGACGTCCATTCTTGTAACACAACCCTTCAACCGTCTACGGCACGCGCCAGCTATTGCGCTCACCGGTGTCTGTCAGGGCTGCACGCTTGCGGCTGTGCACAACGCTGCCCTTGCGTGCATCAACCAACCACACAGTAACTGCAGGGTCCCCTTGAGACTCACGTCCGAACCAGTTGCACCAGTCCTCGGCAGCGTCCAGCACGGAGCAGGCTGGCCACACGAAGGTGCCTGGCCTCCCAGGATGCTGCATGCGACTGCAGTACCGACTTTACATACAGTAACAGGCCAGTTGTGTTAAGGCAACAAAACAAACACAGACACACAGCAGAAGCATTTCCCCTGCTTCAGCAGCGCAGGCAGGCGGGGGGCCGGCAGGGCCGGCCGAGCCTCCGCCGCCGCCTCGGCGCCCCGCCGCCCCGGTGCTGCTACGCATGCTCCTCGTCTTCCGCTGCTGCCTCCGCCGCTGCTGCTGCCGCTGCCGGGTCCACATGCTCTTTGATTGAGTCTGAGAACACGCGGCGCTGCTTCTCGATCAGGTCGGGGTGCTGCGCAGGGAAGAAAGGAGGGGGGAGGTGAGCGGGCACACGGCGGGGGTGGGTGGGCAGAGCGCACCCACACGAGGCGCTGCTCTTCCCCCTGATAACCACCTGCCACACACCCACCTTTGACCCCTGCACATGTTCTTGTCCCCACCCACCTTCCCAGGGTGTGGTCGAACTTCAGAAGCAAATTTCCGTCATGTTCGTGTTAAAAGGAAGTTGAACCCCCCTCCCCCCCACCATCTCCCCCAGGCTTGCACCTTAAGGTCCCGCTGGCACCGTGCATCCCCTGAGACCCCCAAAGGCCAAGTGACAGCTTCCCGTAATACCCCAGTGACTAATTGCCCAATAAATAAAGCCACCCACCTTCTCCCCAAGGTTGTAATACTTGAGGTAGCCATCCCAGGGGGCCACCCGCAGCCGCGCCTTTTCTGCAGAGACCACAAGGGCGCGGCGGCAGGGTCGCATGGGCGGCAGGGTGCATGGGGCCCGGCCGGCATGTTGTGTGCGGGAGCAAGGCTGTTGAAAGAAAGCCGAGCACCCGCTGCCCTGCCGACGGGGTGCAGGCCTCCTCCCCCCACACTTGCCAGGCGGGAGCAGCGCGGCACAGGCAGCTGGGCCAGCGGTGGGGTCAGAAACCTCTGTGCCCATCAGTTACGCCCGCCCTGGCCTATGATATGCATGCAGCCCTCAATATGGTGCATGCAGATGTCTGGGCAGGGGCAGCCAGCCAGCAGGCAAACCGCAGAGCGGGAAGCGGCACAGCAGGCGCACCCGCAATCATGTGCTGCACGCGCTCCGCAAACTGCTGCGCGCTCTCGCCGGGCCGGCGGCTCTGCGGGGGTGACAAGGCACAGAAGATGGTGGGGGGCGGGGGGCACACAGCGTGGGTGGGGAGAGGTGCCAATAGCGACACGAGGGGGCAGGCACTGGGCTCAATTGAAGGACCGGTGTGGCGGGACAGGCAGGTGGGTAGCGGCAGTGGCAGCCGCACAGCAATAGTTAGTCCACAGGCCCGCCAGGGATGGACGGATCGAGCCAGAAGGTTCTTTTGCGAGATGTGCACAGCAAGCCTGGCGGCGCGGCGGCAACAGCAATTTTGGTGGCAGCATGACGGCAGCAACACACAGGTGGCACGGCACCCTGACAGTCACCAATACTGTAAAAGCGGTACAACAAGCAGTACCGACTGCAGTACCTGCGGCTCCAGGAAGTAGACGTCGCACACCAGCGCCCAGCTGCGCATCAGCTTCACCTGCCGATTGGGTAAAGGCCGGAGGGGAGGATTGAGGCAGACTTGATCACAAAGGTGCAAAGGCAGAGCGAGAGGGAAGGACACCAGCGGCCAGCTGCGCATCACTTTCACAGGCCGGGCAGCATGGGTTGAGTGGGAGGTGGGAGGGCGGGGTGGGGGGGGTGGGGAGGGGGACAGGACGGGGGTGGTGCCGCGCAGGCAGCAGGCAGGGCCCTGCACCCCACTCCACAAATGCTTTGGACTGGCGCATGCGAGTTGCAGAAGGGGCGGCGCCTTGCCCCACCAGGTAACAGCAGGGCTCGCAATCACCGCGCCCTACAAACACAAACACACCTTGGCCCCTCCACCTGCTGCCCCCTCCCTCGCCAGCAGGCACGTGAAAGGGCTCCAACCAACCCGCCCTAGCAACACCCCTCCCTCCCCCCCCTCCCCCTCCCTCCCTCCCCCCCCTCACCAGCGGGCACGTAGCAGGGCTCGCAACCAACCCGCCCTAGCAACACCCCTCCCCCCCTCCCTCCCTCACCAAGTGCGCGGAGAAGGACTGGCGCTTGGAGTTCCAGAACGCGTCCACGAAGATCTTGTTGTACTTGATGGCGATGGGGCACACCGTGGCGTCTGCACATACAATTGGTAGGTCGGGTGATTCAGAGGGGAGGGCAAAGGTGCGACAGGAACATAGCTGGGTGCAAGCATCAGTACTTGATGGCGATGGGGCACATCGTGGCGCCTGCGGTTACATTGGCAACACCCACCCAGGTCGATTGCCCCCTCTTGAGCGTGACATGACGCAGCGCCTGCCCGTCGAGGGGGGCTGTCGGCCCCTAGAAAGCTCTCGGTAAATTAGTACAAAGGATATTGAAAGAAAAAAGGGGCGGCGCGCCCACCCGGGTCTAAAAAAACCCTCCCCTCTTCTGCATGACCTCTCTCAGAGCGTCCCCCTCTTGTGATGTGCAGCACCCTTACCCAGGTGAAATGCGCCCCTCTTGATCACGACATGACGCAACGCCTGCCCTCCCAGGGCCCTAAACCCCCATAAAGCAGCACGCACCCAGGTCGAATGCCCCCCTCTTGAACATGACGCAGTACTCGTTGTTGACGCAGGTGCCCTCGGGGAAGATGAGGAGGGGGGTGGAGTCTGTGTGTGGGGGTGGGCAGGGGAGGGCAGAGGTGGGAGGGACGGTGAGCGTGGGGGGGGGAAGGCTTCGTTTGGGGACGGAGCGGGGAGAGAAGGGAGGGATGGTGAGCAGGAGTGGGGTGGGGATGTGTAATTGAGGGGACCATGAGAAAGGGAGGGCGGAAGAACAGGGGAATGAAGTTCGTGTGTGCGGCAGGGGGGTGGTACCAGGGGTTGCAGCGCGGGAGGTGAGCCCGCGGCAGGCTTGCCGGCTGGATGGGCAGGGGCTGGGTGGGCAGGGGGCAGGGGGCAGGGGCCCAGGGGGCGGGCAGCGCCAGCGCAGGCAGTGCCGAGGCAGGCGGGCTGGCCAGCAACGCGCATGCCAGGCACCAAGGCAGCAGAGCAAGCCGAGCCTGACCTGAGCTGTGCACGTGCTCCTTCATGCGTTTGGCCACCAGGGTGCGGTCCTGGGCCTGCAGGGGAGGGGGCGGCGGCAGAAGAGAGGGTGGCACGGTGAGGTCCGGTTGGAAGGCCTTGGGGTGAGGGGAGCTACAAGGATAAATGCTGTAAGGATAAATGCTGAGCCTGCAGGTGGTTGCGGGCAGGAGAGGCAAGACTGGGAAACAGAGACGAAACGTGCGAGAGGGCGTGAGACATGCAGGCGGCTGGTTTGGGGGCGGGGAACGCGCCTTGGCAGGGCCGGGTCGAAGTGGGCGGTGCGCGCGGCCATCTCACTCCCCCTGCTCAAGCATGCGCTTCTGGCAGGCCACCTCGCCCTGCTCTTCGTCTACCACCCAGCCCCCCGGCACCCACCCTCGCCGCCTCCCCCGCTGCCCCACCTGCGTGCGGTTGAACCAGAGGCAGCCCAGGGAGGAGAGGTACCGCTTCTGCAGCACCCCCACCCAGCCGGGGTGCAGCTGCATGATGGCTGCAGGGAGGGGAAAAGAGGCGGGACGACAATGAGATGCGGGTTAGGAGGGACCAGTTGTAAAAGGGTGGGTTTGCAGGAAGGTGTGAGGGGAAAGGGTGTGGGTGGCCCCGGGGGGGACAGACCAAAGGACGGGGGTGCAGGGTGCAGGGTCAGGCAGGGATGGGGTGTGACTGCTTGGCAGGTGCAGGGCAGGAAGGCGAGGGAGGCAGGTGGGGTGGACAGGGGAGGCAGGGTGGACCGATGAAGGTAGAGAGTGGAAGGGGTGCTGTGGGCAGAGGGATGAAAACAGAGGGTGGAGGGGTGCTCAGTGCAGGCAGGCAGAGCAGGCGGAATGCCACCCATGCAGGCACCTCACCACACCACGTGGCGCCCCCTCTGCCCGCCCCGCCCCTGCCGTCGGTCAGATGCCGCCACCTCATGCGGCCACCAACCAATCCAAAAGAGCACTACCCCACCAGGAGTGGCAAGCATCTGCCACTACCTAACAACCAACCAAGCCAACCAAGCCAGCTAAGCCATGTAAAAAGCACACACCGGGCTGCGCCCCTCACACACCCGCAAAGGGGGAGTAGGCCCCAAGCACCGCAAAGTCGATCATGCTCGAGTGGTTGGCCACCCACACGCGCCCCGCCTGGGGCACGGGGCGCGGGCCGTGGTACTTGATCACGCCTGGGGGTGGGGAGGGTGGGGGTGGGGGGAGGGGGCGGGGATATGCGGAGTTGTCGGGGTGGGGGGAGGGGGCGGGGATATGCGGAGTTGTCGGGGTGCGGGGAGGGCGGGGGAGGAGTGGGGAAGGAGTGGGGCGTGTCACACTTCCAGGCGGCCTCGGCCCACCTGCCGACCTGGCTCACCCTGCGCAGGACCACACACATCTGGCTGGGAAGCTCGCGCAGCGCGACACAGCGCAGCACAGCACAGCATGGCACGACATGGCACAGCATGGCACAGCATGGCACAGCCGAGTCGAGCCGAGTGCAGCACAGCGCGGCGCGGCGCGGCGCAGCGTGGCGCCCACCCGTCCAGGAGACGACAAACATTTGGCAGAGGAACTTGCAGAGCCCGCGCTCCGCCTGCTTGAGCCGCTGGCCCTGCGGGGGGCAGGGGGCAGGCAGACGGGGCAGACGCATGGGGCAGGCATCTGGGACAGGGACGCGCGACAGGCGCAAAGGGGCAGGCACGTGTGGGGTGACGGGGCAGCGGGGATCAGAGGTGAGCGTGTCGGGACTGGTGCCTGGTGGTGGGCAGGCAACCGCTGCAGCCTACCCCAAACCCTAAACCAGCCGCAGCAGCGGCAGCCAGTTGACCCAGCCGCAGGCGCAATGCGAGGGCAGCGGAAAAGGATGACACGTGCATGACGCCTCACCCTGAGCACGAGACCTGCCGGCACACAAGCCTGCCACAAATGACAGCAAGATGAGCAGGCCGGCACTTTCCACCAGCTGCCCAGGCAGGCCGGCAGACCAAGGAAGCACGACTTGAGGCCTCACCTTCAGCACCAGGCCTGCCAGTGCAAAACCGATGACGAAGATGAGGGCGCCCAGCAGGAGGGCCAGTAGCCTGCCAAGGGCAGCGCAGAGAGGGAGGGCGGGGAGGAGGGAGGGTTGACACCTGAGGACGGTTGACGGGGTGGGCCTGGGCGCCCTGCCCGCCTGCCCGCCCGCCGCCTGCTGGTGCCCACCGCAGGGCGAGGCTGCACCCAGCAAGCCAGGACGGAATGCAGCCGGCTGCATCCAGACATGCTGCGACGCATGTTCGAGAGGCATTTGCAGCACAGCAAGGCCAGCCTTTCATGCCTCACCGCAGGGGGAAGAGGATGACGTTGCGCACCACCACCCCCAGCAGCCACAGGGGGAAGAGGTATGCGTTCCAGTTCCAGGGGTCGTCCAGGCAGGACTGCAGGTAGGGGAGCAGAGGGGGTTGCAGAACAGTGGCAGGGGGTGGAAGGGGGGGAGGGGGAGGGGAAGCGGTATGCGTTCCAGTTCCAGGGGTCGTCCAGGCAGGACTGTGAGGAGGAGGAAGGGGGGCAACAGCGGGGGGCAGCAGGGAGAGAAGTTACAAGGCAGGAGAGGGAGGGAGTAGGAGGGAGCAAGCGGGCGTGTGAATTCCATGGGTGGCTCCAGGCAGGACTGCAGAAGAGGGGGGAGGCAGGGTGATAGCAGGGGGTGGGGAGGTAAGTGGCGAGGCAGCGGGTTAGGGGGGCAGCAAGAGGTGTTGTGCAGGGGGGTGGGGGGAGGAGCGTGGCGGAGAGTGCGCCGCCTGCGGCAGGCCGTCCCCAGAGGTCGGGGGGCGGCAGAACGGAGCCCTTGAGCTACGCAACTGCAAGCTGCACCGAGGCAAACCCAAGCTAGCCCAGGCCGCCGCACCTTGAAGCAGCGCAGGAAGGAGTCGTCGACGATGGCGGCGGCGGCGTCGTTGAGGGGTGAGGAGATGTCCAGGATGTCGCTCCTGCGGGGGGGGCGTGGGTCGTGTGATGGGGCCTGCTTTGGGCAGCTTCATAGAGTGTTGTCCCTCCTGCCCACGCCCCACCGCTGACCCTTCCTCAGCCGCCGCCACGTCATCACGGCCCATGCCACCCTCACGCGCACGAACCCATCTCAGCCTGGCAGCTTACAGAATGTTGCCCTGGCAGCGCTCCGCCGCGCACTCCCGCTCCGCCCTCACCACCGCCTCCTCCACCGCCGCCTGCATGAGCACATCTGTCGCGGCCTGCTTGTGCAGCTGCGGAGCAGGAGGGGGGGGCGCAAAAGAGGGGCAGGTTGGGAGGGGCATGCCGAAGAGGATGGCAGGCAACAGGCATGTGTAGCGGCTGCAGTAGCAAGCGGGCGGGCAGTTGGGTGGTGCCAGGATGCGGGCGCAGGGGGAGGAGCCACGAGGCACAGGAGGGGGGCGTGCAGGTGGGGAGCAGGTGGGTGCAGGAGGCAACGGTGCACACAAAGGCTGGGGCGGGCAAAGCCGCCGATACAGGCGGCAGTGTATCGCGCTATGGTTCCAACACAGCACCCACGTCTTGCTCAGCCCCAAACGTTGACAGGTCTCCGCGGCTGAAGGTCTTGTTCTTGAGGCTGCATCATGGGTGAGGGGCCTGGGCAGGTCAGCAAGTAAGAAGAGCAAGGCCAGGCACAGAGCAGGCCTGTGGACTGCCCCACCGCTGCCGTTGCCGCAGCTGCCAGGCCGCCCGCCAGGCCCTCCGACAGCAACCCTGCTGCCCCGCGACGCACCTGCGCAACCCGTAGCCCTGCCCGCTGGCCGTGCGGTGCAGGGTGCCGTTGCCGGCCTGCTCTTTGAAGCGCACGCCGCTGCTCGCCATTGGCGCAGGGTTCTTGCGACTGTCGCTCAGCCTCGGACCGCTGCAATCGGATTGTACAGTCTGCTGATCGCTTGCTAGCAGCGCTGAGGCGCCGACAAGGCCTTGGCTGGAGGGGAGCAAGGTGTTTTGCGCCGTTCGACGTGCGGCAGATCTACCTGAGGACAACCCCGATCGGTAGTCTCTCTGTTGCGGCGAAGGGAGGCACAAGACGATGGCGACCACCGCTGCCACGAGGGCAGGGCGCGACAGGGGTTGATTTCTTGAAAGAGTGGGCCTCCGCTCTCAGCAGGCATGGCGACAGACGCTGTGATCTCATTTGGACAGTTATCCGCTTGCAGAAGTCTGCCGGAGTGTGAGCAGCAGGGGGTCCAACATGACGCCGGAGGGGCCCTGCCCACCATCCTGGTCGCTGCCGAAGCCCGAGAAAGTTGAAGTGTTCGAGGAAAACGGCCTGCGCAAGGTGGGGGCTCACCGCAGCCGCGGCCCTCGCCCCGCAGAAGGGGAGCGGCCGCCGCTACCGTGCCGTAGTGCGCGTACGCCACGCTGCCATGTGCTCGGCCAAGCGCAACCCACTGTGCTCAGGCTCCCACTGGTTCGGTCAGATTTGCAGGGCATCAATGGCTACACCTGGCCCGGCATTGAGTACGGGGAGCCCCCCAGCTGCGCCTACACTTTCTTCGAGGTGAGGTGCGAGGCGGTGGCACCGATGTGCCAGTTGGATGCCGTTTGCTGTGCCCAACCACAACGCATCCACCTCATCCAAGCGCGGTCCTTGGCCGAACTCCTCCTTCCTCCGCCCCCCTCTCGGTCCCCCTGTTCCCCCTTCACACGGCTGCAGTATGCCGACGCCATCCGCTTTGGCGATCTGCAGCGCTTCCGACGCATCGAGGAGGCCAGCCGGGAATGGTTCTTCCCCACCCTGGACCGGGGGGCGGGCGCCCTGCTGCACATCGCGGCAGACCATGGCCAGCTGGCGGCAGCCCGCTTCCTGGTGAGCAGGGCGTGTGTGTGTGTGTGCATGGTGTGTACATGTGAATGTGGGTGCTGGCTACGCATCATTGGGTGCTGTGCACGCCTGCATGTGTGTATGTGGGGGCCAGGCCAGCCTGCCTCTGTGCGGTGTGCATGCCCTCACGTTTGCATAGGAGGGTCGGGCATGCCTGCTATGTGTGCTGTACTTGCCAGCATCGACGGCTGGCGGCGGCCCCTGTCCTGGTGAACAGGGCGTGTTTTTCTGCTGCATATTCGCACCCTGCACAGGGTGTGTGTGAGTGTGTGTGCGTGAACTAGTCCCGCCTGCAGCTGTGCCACCGCCTGCTCCTGCCCTGCCTTTCTTCTTCCAGCAGAGCTGCGCGCCTGCATGAGCCCACCCCTGCTTCTGCCCTGCCCTGCTGCACCTTTCGATCAGACGCGTGCAACAGCAGGGGGTGGATGTGAGCGGCAGTCCTGCACTCACCTCCTCCCTCTCCGGGCTGACCCCACGCCCACCACATCCCGCCCCTGCCCCGCTCTTCCCTGCCTGTCCTGCCACGCCTCTGCAGATCGAGCAGCGGGGGGTGGCTGTGAACCAGCAGGAGCGGGGGACGGGGTGGACGCCGCTGATGCGGGCCGCCAGGGTGGCGCACTACAAGAACGCACCGTACATGGAGGTGCGCACTGCATGCTGTGCATGCTATGGTGTGCATGCTGTGGTGTGCGCCGCCAGGGTGGCACCCTCCACCACATTTCCCCCCACTTGCGCTGTTACGTGACACACATTTGCCCTTCGCCTGACCGCCCCTGCCCCTCCGGTGTTGACATCCTCATCCTCTCAGCGAGGATTTAACGCTCCTCCTTGCTTCTTTCTTCACTGTGCTTCTCTTCCTGTGCCGCTCACCAACGGAGCTCTCCTCTGGACGCACCTCACACACCTGTTCTCCCCTTCTCTGCCCCCCCCCCCCCGCCCCACTCACGCCCCCAGGTGTTTGAGCTTTGCTTGCTTTTCGGGGTTTACAGTCTGATTTGCGAGGACAAAGTGCGACACAGAGCTCTCCTCTGGACGCACCTCACACACCGCCCACCCACCCGCCCTCCCTCCCCCCCAGGTGTTTGAGTACCTGCTCTCCAAGGGCGCCGACCCCTCCATCCGCAGCTTCCCCCCGCCCACCACCTCTGGCCTGCCCGACCCGCTGTCCAACCCGGAGTGCGTGGAACCGCTGCTGCTGGCCCCAGAGCTGCGGGGCATTGTGGGCGTGCTGGACGTGGCGGCGGAGAAGGGGTTTGGGTGGGAGCACGGCGCGGTGCGCGCGCAGCTCAAGCGGCTGATCGAGCAGTACAAGGATGTGCCCAAGCTGCCGCCCACCGTGTACCGCGGGCCGCCCTTTGGTGAGGGAGGGTTACATGGGGAGGGTGTGGGGAGGGTGCGCTTGTTTGGAGCTGGCGGCGCCAGGGTAGCCAGGAATTGAGGGGCAGGTGCGGAGCGGTGGGCCCGCTGCCTCCCTGCCCACCTCCTTCTGTGATGCACCAGGCGAAGCTCGGTTGGTCGGCTCCCCAACTCATCCGCCCGCCCGCCCACCCTCTGCCCCCACCCCGTGCAGCCGAGGCCTCCCGGCAGCTCATGGCTGCATGGGACTCGCTTCCCAAGCTGTACCCCCCGGAAAACTGGCGCCCGCCGCCCCCCGCAGGCTTTGAAGACGCCCAGGTGGGTGGCCGGGAAGGAGCATTCCCTGCTGGGCATGCTGTGCTACGAACACCCATGCTGTGCGCGCTGTGCTACGAGCACTCATGCCATGCACGCTGCACACCGCAACCCCTGCCTCTGGATGCAATATGCTCCTCTGCCCGCACCGCTCGCCACCTCCCCAGCCACCCACCCCCGCACACGCTGCCCCCGCCCGCGCAGGGCATCCGCCGGCTGAGCCAGGAGGGCTGGCGCCCGGCGGGTGACAACGACGGCAGCGCCTTCCTGCGCAAGATGACAAAGGAGGAGCTGGAGGAGCAGTCACGCAACTGCTAGCCAAGGCAGATGTCATGTGAACAGCATTTGCAGTCGGACGCGAGCTTGGCGAGCTGGTAAATGCAAGCCCAAGAGGGGCAAGGGCACACCTGCTCGTTCACCCGGAGAGCGGCGGCCCGTGGTGCTCTGATGCGCCAGCAGTGTGCGCTCCACGCGGTCGACTCCAGAACCAAATGCACCCACGGGGCATGCACTTGCAAGGCGTGTCAACCCTGACAACAAAGTCCCAATTGTTGAGGGGCCTGCACGGCAAGCGGACGCACGGTGCCAGGGGTGGGTGCGCAGGCACTCTGCGGGCGGAATCTTCCCGCCATTGTAGATGGCGGCGCAACAGTGACGATGCCCGGTGGCCAATGCCTGTGGTGCATTTGCACACTTGGGATGCTGTAACACAGGCACGATGCCGCAATCAAGCGGCAGTCTGCCTTGGTATGCCTGATGGTAGGTGGCTGCGGTGCCTGGCGGCGGTCCGAAGCGGCCCGCCGATTGGGCTTCCCGCCGCGGGTGGGTTGTACCTGCTTAAAGGGCACGCATCATTCAAGGAGCGCCACAGGGCGCAGGCGGCGGCCATGTTGTCCCTTGCACACATGGACGTCATGTACGGGTGAAGAGGATGGCAGGAAACTTTCACAGAGCACTGCCAGCGGCTGGCCCAGCCCTCGCACCAGGGTGGTGGGCTGTGCCTCCTCCTGCTTGTGCGGGACGGCGCCAGCATGGCGCAATGGCAGGGGTTGCACGACCACCCATTCACGGTGCCGCCCATTCTGCCCGCATTTCAACAGTGCACCCTGCGAGGCCTGTGAACACGCAGCGCCTCCCGTGCAAGTTTGCAAAGCGTCACCAACACCAAGGCAGTCCGTCCCACCCACTCGCCACCAAACCGCATCAGCACCCCCATGTTGATCCGTGGTGGAGCCGGGCGGGCAGAGGGAGCGCGTGCAGCGGTCGCGCCGACGTCCGAAAACCCGCGCAGCCCAACGCCGGAGGCCCTGCTGCGCGCCACCCGCACTCTGCCGCCCAAACTACTGGCTAGCGCGCCCCAGGAGGTGCTCCGGTGAGAGCCAGCGTTGGGTCGCTCTCAGCCACAAACAAAATGGAATGACGGGTCAGTGGACGGGACTCTAACACACCGTTCCGTCGCTCACTGTGCCTGTGCAGTCTGAGCCACCTGCCGGTGCGAGCGCGCACGCACCTGCTGCACCCGCAAGACGGCGCGCCGCCGGCGACGCCCAGCGCACCCGCCGCCTCTGCCGCTGCACCGGCAGCCCCTCCCGCCTCCGGAGACATGTGGCACCAGGCCGACAGAGAACTGGATGCGGCAATGCGGGAGCAGAGTCAGCCGCAGGCGGCTGCAGCGCCGGTGCCGCTGCTACGGTAGGTTTGCGCAGCTGTGCTGCTTCCCTCGGGCTCGGAAGCTACCGGCACAGTTCGCGTGCCGTTCAAAAATGTGTGGGTCTCTGCCGCCAACTTCCCACGCCTCCCCAGGCCTGCCGTGGCAGCACCTCCCTCCCACCAAGCCACAGCATCCACCCATTCTGCGCCCCCTCCACCCCTCCACCCCGCCGCACGCAGGCCCCACCCGCCACAGTCCTCTCCCGTCGCCCGGCAGCGCCACCTGGCAACGGCGGAAGCGGCCGCTGCTTTGGAGGCCGCCACGTCATCATCAACACCCTCAGCTTCCCCCATGCCCAAGCTTGGCCAGCCGGGCAAGCTCACAACAGATGTGGATGAGCCCTCCCACATCCCCTTCTCTGCAAGCCTCCATGGGTCGGGGCATGCGGGGGCGGAGTGCGGCGAGGATGGCCGGAAGGTGAGCGGGCAGCGCCCGCACAGCAGGCGGCAGGCAGGGCCGCCGCCGCCGGTGTTGCAAAGCACCGCTGTTCGACTCCTCTGTTGCGCCGCTGTGCTCGCTGCACCGCGCCCTGCGGTGTTTGCTGCCGCTGCGCAGCGGTCAGGGTGCTGGGTGCCGCTGCTGGTGCGCGCTCCTTTCGGACCTGCCTGCCCTGCCTCACTCCGCGCCCTCCCGCCGTCCCGCTTATGAGTGCAGGCCCTGCTGCCGCGCCACCGCCGGGCCGGCCTCATCGCCGTCTGCATCAGCTGCCTGCTGCTGGGAGTCGCGGCGACCATATGGCTGGTGGCAGCCCTCTCTGGCCTGGCAGACTGGCGGGGCCGCCTGGTGCAGCCCTGCCTGCGGTGCGGCGCCGCCGTCAGCTGAGGCGGCTGCGCCCCCTATTTTTCAGCCCAGGAACAGAGCGGGCCGCCCCTCTGTGCCTCCTGCAGCCTCTGCGCTGGGACTGCTGAGGTGGCAGGCCTGCCAGGCGGGCAGCAACCTGCGTGGAGCCGCAAGCTGAGGTGGCAGCAGCATGCCAGGTGGCGGGCCTGCCGCGCGCCGCCCTGGCAGAGGCACCGCCCTGAAACAAGATGAAGATGAGGAGAGCTCAACCCTCGCCTTCCCTCACCAACACGTGCCACGCCCAGGAGCGCCGACGTGCACTGAGCACGATGCAGCTGCTCCCTGGGACGGTGGAAACCCCATCAAACCTGATCCAGAAACCCCAAGCCATGCCGCCATCCCTCTCCCCACTGCCCTCCCACCCCATGCCAGCCGCCCTGCCCGGCCCCCCTGGCTCGCACACACACACACACACACAAGCGCGCACACAACTCTCTCCCCCATCCAGCCCATGCGCCTTGCTTTTCATGCTCGCCTGTTCACTCGCCGCGCGACCTTTTCTCGCCGGCTCAGCCATTCTTGCAATGCAGCTAGCTGCATTGTTCCTCCTTTCATTTTTCTCACTCCCAGCCGGCTCTTCTGCTGGCTCCCCCCACCCTGCTCAGCTTTTCCCGCCTCCCGCCCACACCTCTCCCACCTGCTGCCCCTGCCCCTGCTGCCCACACCCTTCACCGCCTGCCCCACAGCACGACTCTTTTTCCCCTCTGGACACTTCTGCCATCTGATCTGTTGAGCACGCCATCCCTGTGTTCCCTGCCGCCCACGCTCCTCCCCCTGCCCTTCACATTCCCTCCACCCCTCTGCTCCCCACTGCCTATGCTGCACATCCGTGGAATGTGGCTCTCGCGCTCCTTCACCCCCGTGTTGTCTCTTCTATCCAGCCCACAGTATGTCCTCTGCTCCTTTCTGTGCCTCCCCCGCCCGCTGCCTAAGCGCGCGCTTCACTCACGATGCCGCTCCCACTCTCCACTGCCAGCCCATGCCGACCCACATCACCCCACAAACCTTTTGCCAACTCAACACTAACTGGGAAGCCAGGTTATATTTGCTGCATCTCCCCTCTCTCGCCTGGCATCTGCCGCCGTGATTCAGCCAAAGCAGTTCAAGCCCCGCCTCCCTGCTCTCCCTGCTTGCTCTTGTACCTCCTCCCTCTCCTTGTTTCCCCCTGTACCTTCAGCAAACTGCAACATGCCCCACCCCACCGCGACCGTCCCGCACCTCCACCCCCTGCACCCCACACCACTGCAATATTCCTCGCCCCGCCGCCGCAACCGTCCTGCGCCTCCATCCTTTGCACCCTGCACCACTGCGATCCGTCTGCACTTCCATCCTTTGCGTCCAACCCCACCCCGCACACAGGCACACACACACGCCAGCGTGTGCCCTGAGTGTCCGGTCCTGAGAATGGGGCCGGCTGCATCTTCCCCAGCCATGCCGCCAACACACATGCTAAATAGCCACCGACCTACGTAACGGCTGGCGATTCTTGACCCTCCTCGGCCACGAGGCATTTCATTCCCCCGCTCCGCAAGCTGCAAGCACGCCAATGTTGGGGGTGCGCACCGCGCATCTCCCAATTGGCCTGCTTCCTCCCCTATTTATTCCCCACCGGCTCGCTGCTGCCGCCACCCCTGCCTCGATGTGGAGAGACCTCACACGCAGTAGTGTAACACCCCAGACTTCAACTCTGAAAGCTAGGGCTAGTGGCATTGTAGAATGCGGAATGCAGTGCTATGCTGTGCATGCTGTGGTCTGGGCGCAAGCAGCAAGACTTGCTTGCCCTTGGCGGTGACACTTACCCCCCCTCTTGCTGGGAGACACATAATTGCTTCGAGGAGGTTTTACACATGTGTTGTGGTGATTGCAGGCTAACCAGGTGCAGGACAAGCCCTCCAGCGGCCTTTCAATCAATGCTGCACAGGATGGCACAGCCCCGCAGGGTCCACTTGCTGGGCGGCTGGTCGGTGCGCAGCGACAGCGTGTCGATGTAGCGCAACCCAGTGCGCCCCTTGCCGCGGTAGCAGGGCGCATCAAACACGCCCACCCGCCGCCTGTCCTTTGCCTGCATCGCCGTCACGTGCACCACCGGCAGCGGGGCAAACAGCTTCTGCGGGGCGGGGCAGTGGTGGGCGGGTGCAGTGGAGGCGTTAGCGCCAGGAGGGACCCCGAAACAGCTGCAGGGCTGGGAAGATGCGTGACGTACAAACAATGCCCGCCGGCCCGAGGCAAGGCAGCAGGCGTGCGAGCGAGCGGCAGCGTCCTTGCCGGGTGCTGCTACACCGCTGACCACTGCCAGCTCAGGCCACAGCACCACCCACAAACCTTGGGCTCCGCATCCACCAGCTTCTGCTCGCGTGCGCTCCAGGCGGCCCCATCCAGGAACAGCCCCGAAATGTAGACGCCCTCGTCAGGCGCCGACTTGACGGCGGCCTCGTCAGCAAAGCGGGTGACGTCGGAGGAGAGGACCACCGCGTCCAGGGGCCACCGGTTGCGCCGAGCAACCTCTTGCTTCACTGCAGAGGCGAGGCACGGAGGGCAGAGGGTGGGGGGCTAAGAGGGTGGGTGCGGTGTGGCATGGCACGGCGCATGGGCTGGAGGACCCACCCTGCAGCAGCCAGCCATGCCAAGCGCCCGCCTGCTCACTCCACTCCACGCACTGCACATTACCCCAGTGTGCCACACAACAAGCCCCTCGTGCCTGCGGTGAGGAAGCCCTGCGGGTTGAAGAAGCCGCTCATCCAGAAGGTCTTGGGGCGGCCATAAGTGAGCCAGCGGTGCAGCTGGTCGTGGCGCGCCAGCAGGCCGGCAAACCAGCTGCCGCTGCCGCTGGCCTCCCAGCTGATCTTGGCCCAGCGCTTGGGCACGCGCGCGTTGAACAGGGCGTCAAGCGCCTCCAGCAGCTCGTCGCTGAGGGCAATGGTGCCGGCAATGGCCAGACGCAGGTCGCGCAGCACAGCGCCCACCAGCGCAACCACGCGGTTCAGCCTGCAGGGGGGGGATAGCGGGAGGTGGGGTGGAGCATGGTGCCGTGGGCAGGGTGGGTGTTGATATGCCCACTGCAGGTTGCTGCTGGGCGGGGAGGCAGGGGTGAGCAATGTGTGTCGCACCAGCAGCCCGGCAGCTCATGAGCAGTGGGTACTCTGTTGATGCACAACCCGTCATCCAGCCTGCGGCCACATTGCTGCCCTTTGCCCACCCACCTGTCGATTTCCTGGCGCAGGTGGATGGTGAGGGGCGCCAGCGGCTGCTGCTTCTTCAGCATCTCCTTGGTGGCCTCGCCCTCAAAAACGGGGGGCACCTGCAGGGGGGGGGGGGGGGGGGGGCGGGAATTGGATGCAAGCATTCGGTGCGGATGTTCAGGCAGGCAGGAAGGCAGGCAGGCACCCTTGCCGGCAGGTAGGTAAGCCACGCTGCTGCTCGCCATCGCCGTGCCAACCACCCGCACCGCCCTTGTCCCCCTCCCTGCCTGTCACCCTAGCCCTACCTTTGCCAGCAGGTCCTCGCACATCGCATCCACCACCTCCTCACGCGTCTGACCGCCGCCGCCACCGCCAGAGCGGGGCGCGGTGTCGATGATCAGCTGCACTGCATCCTGGACCTGCAAGAGGGGCGGGCGGCCAAGCAAGAGGGCATGTTTAAGGCGGGGTGCCATGGCGGGGTGGCTGGCAGCCAGACCTCCCATTGGTCCCCTTCATCCAGGTGCCTCCTCCCCTCCCCCACCCGTGCTGCCCACCCACACAACCACCTGCCTCGCTGGCCCCGGCGCCCCTTCCTCCCTGCCTCCCCTGCCCCCTACACCTCCGCTGCTTGCCTGCAGCCTGCGGAAGGTGAGGTCTGCGTTGCTGTGCAGGCCAAAGAGCTCTGGGTTGTCGTTGGCGGGCAGCTCCTCAATGGCCGCCCTGAACACCTCCACCTCGGTGCCGTCGGGCACGGTGTAGGCCCGCCCGCTGCGCTCGTCGCGGTACAGCTCCGCGCCCTTGTGCAGCACCTCGCTGTGGTAGAAGCGCTCCGCGTAGGTGTCCTGCGGTGTGTTGGGGTGGGGCGATGGTGGGTGAGTACTGGTGGTGTTGATGTAAATAAATGGACCCAGCCAGCCAGCAAATCAGCCTGCCACCCGGCCTGCAGCCCACACCCCCTGATCCCAAGCCACCTGCACACCCACCTGCACACCAGCCTTGGCCAGCCCTGCTCCCTCACCCCCTGCCCCACCCCCCGTCGCCGCACCATGAGCAGCCTGTCAAAGTCGTCGGTGATGCGCCCCGCATACTGGATGGAGGCAATCATGTAGCGCACGGTGGCCCAGTCCGGCTGGGGGGCGCGCTTGGCGTCCATGTCACTGATGTGGGTCTGCAGGTCATGGGCGATGGGGCACGGGAGGCAAGCCAGTGAGCAGCGCGCACTTGGGGATGGGAAGAAGCAGGGCAGGGCAGGCCCACTTCAACCGCCAGCAAGGGAACAGCAGGTGCAATGCTGGCACTGGTATGCAGCTGGAGAAGAGAGAAGCATGGTTGCCCTGTAAAGTGGGGAAAGCTACCTGAAGGAACTGGGTGACGGCCGCAAGGTCGCCCGACGAGAACTCGTAGGGCACGCACCAACCGACGGGCCCAAACTTGCGGCGCTCCTGGACCACGCTGTGCAGGAAGCAGGTGGTGTAGAGCAGCTGGCGCCACTCAAACCTGCGGGTAGCAAGGTGCGGCAGGGTGAGGCGTGGTGGCATGGGGTGCACCCATGCCCTGGGTAACCCACAGGCATCAGGCAGGGCAAGGAGGCGAAAGGCCTGCCACCTAGGTCCCCCCTTGCAAGCCAGCCCAGCCCTGCCGCTTCTACCCCCGGACCACAGCCCCCTGCCCATTACTGTCCGGCCTTGCCCCACCTGTTGACCGCATCCAGCATCTCCTGGGTGACCCACTGGTAGGAGGCCCGCAGGCCCGCTTTGATGCCCACGGGGGCCTCGTTGGTGATCTTGCTGCCCATCTGCAGCACGGAGAGAGGCAGGCAGAGGCGGGGAGGGACAGGGCAGGAAGCAGGGAGTGTGAGTTCATGTCGGCATGTGCATTTATACTTCCATTTGCAGGACTTGACATGTGCATGAAAGGTGGTGTGTCTGCGCTGCACCAGGCTGGCGCCCACCACCCCCTGCACACCACCGCCACCCTGGGTCCGCACCTGGAGGAGGCCGATGGGGAATGCGGGGTGTGGCTCTGCGGTGATCCACAGGCGGAAGTTGTCGTGGATGCCCTCGGCCTTGGCCAGCATCGACTCAACCTGGGGGCAGGTGGGACAGGACGGTGGTGGTGAGCTGGGAGTAGTGGGCGGGCGGGCAAGCGTGGGCAGGACGCACTAGTGGGATGCACTGTAGCCGAGCTGCAGACCAGACGGCTGCATCCATCCTTGCTGACAGACGGCCACCCTGCCCCTCGCAGGAGCACAGGCCCCACCCTGTGTCCCAGCCCAGCCCCACCCTGGGCCTCCTCACCTCTGCCAGGTATCCCAGCCCCAGGTGCGCGTTCTGCAGCAGCACCCAGCAGCCCTCGGCGGCGGCCGCCGCCATGTGGCGCCGCGCGATCACCTCCTGCCCCTGCCCCATCGACACCCCCAGCGTCCGGATCTTCTTGCGCTTGGCCAGGTCCTCAATCAGCTTGGTGGGGTCGGCGCCTGGGGAGGCGGAAACGGGGGGCAACAGGGCGGCGCAGGCAGGTGGGCAGGTGGGCAGGCATGCAAAAGTGGGGAGTCTGGTGGGAGGTTGGGGGGCTGGGTGGGCTCCTCTGTGCAGGGCGCATGCGCGCAATGGCAGGGCATGGCCTCTTCCCCCCCAGCCCCTTCCACACCCACCTGCCGACAGCAGGCAGATGAGCGGCATCTTGGGGCGGCTCTCCGCCCAGGCACGCTCCATGTTGAGCGGCACGCTCTCCACAAACCGCTGGCCCAGGGCAGAGGTGATGTACTCGGCGGCAGCAATGAGGGTGCGGTCCTCGCGCAGCGCCCTGATGGGTAAGCAGAGGGCGGGGTGGGGGGGAGCCACGGTATGAGCAATGTGGCTGCAATTTAGGACATACTGCGGTGCAGAAAAGCGTCTTGCCCAGGCACTTGATGCATCTCAATGCTCACCCATGTGACCCCACCATGCAGCTGTCAGATCTGCGCTGCGCCACTGCTACCTTCTGCTCCACCTCCCGCCCCGCCCCGCCCACCTGACGATGCACATGCGCTCAAACTTGGAGAGCCTCATCTCAAAGTCGGGCACAGGCAGCGCCTCGGGTGCCTCAGCGTCGTACCACGCGCGCCAGCCGGCGTCGGAGCGTGCCAGGCTGTCGGGCAGGTCACGGAAGGCATCCAGCGCAGACAGGGCAACCACATTGAGCCAGGCGGCGTCTGCGAGAGAGGCAGGCGGTGGCGAGAGGGAGCAGTTGGGGTTGCAACGAGCAGGACAGGTGCTGCCGAAGCTTGCTGACGTCCAGCACTTGCAGGCATTGACCAAATGCACTGCAATTTTCCAAGGATGGAGCCAGGCAAGCACCGGTGCCAACAACTGTCAATCACTATCCCCCCCTCCGCTGCTCCTGGACCCGCCCACCTGGGATCCACTCCTTGGGCTTTTTGCGCACAGCGGCAATGTCCAGGGCGCCTCCCATTTTGAGGAACACCTCCACAGCCTCGGGCTTCACAGCGCCGGAGCTGACCTGCACGTGGGCAGGGCGGGGCCACAGGGGGAAGGGGGTGTGTTGAGGCAGGCAGTTGCGTGGTGGGATGCCGCCCCCACCTGTGCTTCCGCCAAAGGGAAAAGAGGCAAACACGCCACTCTCCCGGCTTGCTTCCCTGGTCGCCCGTCCTCACCAGGATCTTGTTGGCCAGCATCAGGGCAAAGATGAGCTTGTGGCGCTCAAAGAGGCCGCGCTGGATGTACAGGTAGATCTCGTAGCTGCATGATGGCACAGGCACGGGGACAACGGGGGACAACGGGAGCAGGCAGTGATAAGCGGGACAGTAAGGCACCCGGAGACGATGCGCTGCGACGGTGGGTTTGAGTACTGCTTTGGGATACCCGCCTCCCAAACACCTCCACCTCCCATGCTTGCCACCCGCCCGCCTCACGTCATGTGCTCCAGGATGTTGTGGATGCGCTTGGCCGGCAGCGCAGCGCGCTCGCTGTGGTCGATGCTCAGCTCGTACAGCTCGACAAACTGGGCCAGGGAGGTCTGCAGGAAAGGGGCAACAGGGAGGGAGGGGCAGGCAGCACAGGTGTGCGGAGCGAGTACATGGGGACAATGTGCGGGTTGGACAGGCAGAGCGCGGTGCTCTTCGGCGTTGCACCCTTCCCCTCCGCTTCCCCAGCCCGTCCCTCCGCCTGCTTTTGGCGTGCACCCCACTCCCACCCAGCCTTGCATCCCCCCCCCTTCCCGCCCACAACAGACACCCGGCCCACCTGGTACATGCAGTTGACCCCCGCAAACTCGGCGATGAGGAAGTAGAGCAGCGTGGCGCGGCGCGCCACCGGGCGGTACTCCTCGCACGCCTCGTTGATCTTGCGCCGCGTCTCGCTGGCCGTCAGCAGCCGCTCATTCACCTCCTGCACGGGGCGAAGGCGGAAGCAAGCGACAGAAGGGCGGGTTGAGGCAAGGGGAAGGTAGAGGCAGCAGGGCAAGCAGGTCAGCCACGTGCTCCTGCGGACCTCCTTCCCCCCATCACATCATAGCAACCACCCTACCCACACCACGTCTGCGCTTGCGCAGTCGATTCCCCATCATTTCAACCACACTGCCCTGCACCCACCCCGCCCCCACCTGCGCCGTCTGCTTGGTCACCGCCAGGATGTCGATGAGCTCCGTGTCATCCAGCAGGTTGCCCTGGCTGTTGGACAGGCGGAACAGCAGGTCGTCCTCCAGCTGGCGGATCTTGCGCTTGTACGACTGGACCTGCGGGTTGATGGGAAGGGCGGGGTGCGCAGAGGTGGTGGTGGGCAGGGGCAGTGTAGTCCGGCAGGTGCACAGCGAGGCTTAGGAGCTTGGGCTGGGTGCCCTGGGAGAAGCAGTTACCTTGCAAGATTGCTGCTGCCGGCTCCGCCACCGCCGCCACACCACCACCGCAACCGTGCCCCTCCCACAGCCCTTGCATCCCCGCACCTCTGCCAGCAGGTTCTGCCTCTGGCTCTCCAGCTCGTTCTTCTCCTTGCGGATCAGCTTGCCCAGCAGCTGGTCCTCCAGGCCCGCCATGGTCACCGTGAAGTCAATCACAGTCACCTTGGCTGCAGGGGCAGGAGCGAGGGAGGGAGGGAGGTACACATGAGCGATGGCAAGACTTGCGCAGCAGCCAGGACGCGAGAGCAGATGACTGCAGCACATGTGAACAGATCCCGCCAGTTCACGCGCATTACACCCGACCCTGCCAGCAGATGCACACCCATGGCGCCTCCCACCAACACACGGCCCTCAACAGCCCTCCATCCACTGCCTCCCGCCCACCTGAGAGCTCTGGCGTGAACTTGGGGTTGGGCAGGCGCGTGGTGCAGTAGAGGGCAAAGCCCTCAGCCACATCCACCTCCTTGTCCGCCAGCTGAACCAGCACGCTCTTGCCTGCAGAACAGAGATGCACCGTCAACAGTGCAGCAGGTCAGGGCAGCGCTTGTAGGCTGTGCCACTCAGAAGCAGGCAGAGTGGCGGTCCTGAACCAGCTAGTTGCAATCTTGCTCCTGCGCAACCGACCACAAACTGACCACATCTACCCACTACAGACCTCGCCCAGACACCCAGCACTGGACAGCACCGCACCACACCCACCCTTGCGCAGGTATCTCTTCTCCAGCACCGGGTCCAGCACCGGGTCCAGCTCCTCCTCAATGTTCTCAATCAGCAGCGGCCTGCGGGGGGGAGGAGGGGACAGGAAGGTGGGGGCGCTGGGCGAGGTGAGAATGGGCTCGACAAGGCTGGGCAAGTGGGTGAGCTGGGGTGGTGTAAATTTGCCTGCGACGCGCGGGCAAAGCCAGCCTGATGTGCCGCCGCTGCCTGTGCCTGTGCCTGGCGCTGTGCCTCCCCACCTCCCCGCCAGTTGCAAACCACTCTCCTTCCTGACTACCCTCACGCCCCTCCTGCTCGACCGTTCACTTACTTGCCAAAGGTGAGGCACTCCTCCAGCACGTTGCGGAAGTGCTTGTCGTTCAGCTGCGTCACCTTGAGGCCGTTCTTGGCCTCGCGGTTCATCAGCCAGGTGCGGCCCTGGAGGCGGCAGGGAGGGCAGGTAGGGGTGTGGGTCAGGTTGCTGGCAAGCGGCTGAGCATGGTAAGCAGCCTTGTGTGCCCCCTCTCGAGCGTTTTCGCCATAAACTCATCACAGCGCCCAGGCCCGCCTTCCAGTCCCCCCGCCCCACCTGGCCCTGCGGGTCGATCAGCACGGGGTAGCGCGTGGCACGCGTCACCAGGATGCCGTTCTGCACCGACAAGTCGTCGCTGGGCAGGCCCTCCACGCTCCACTCCCCAATCTCGGTGTCATCGGCCAGGAAGGAGGTGACCTGGGGGCAGAGGGGTGGGGGGCAGGGTGGGGCGGGGCGGGGTAAGGCCGGGTGCTAAGGTGGGCAGCCATGCGCCGCACGTGCAGGCTGGCGCTCGCAGGCAGGCAGGCAGGCAGCCAACCAGGCACGATCTGGCCCTCATGCCAACTCCCCTTCACTCCCTCAATCCCAGGACTCCCCGCCTTCCTCCCCCCACCTGCAGGTCCTTGGTGACGGGGATGCCCAGCTTGATGCATGCGCCGTAGAAGTCGCGGGTGGCCAGCAGCTCGCGGAACTCCTTGTTGAAGGGGCCCAGGTAGGAGACGAAGCTGCAGGCAGGAGGGCGTGGGGGTCCGCGGGAAGGTGGGCAACGCGTGTGCAGGCAGTTGTGTGCCAGGTGGGCACAGCTGGTAATGCCGCGCGCCTCTTCACTGCACTGCTTGTGCGCGGTCCTGCCCTCACTACCGCCTGTGCAAAGCCGCCGCCCACCTTGCCCCACCCTTGCCCCCGCCCCCACCTGGAAGCGATGGCGCAGTCGCCGATGAGGCGCGAGATGGTGTCGTCAAACAGCTTGGACTGCTGCGTCCACCGCACCTCCTCGCCACCCAGGGCGGTGATCAGCGTGTTGGCAGCATCCATGCGCCGCTGCGTGGCGGCAGCGTCCTCCTCCAGAGCCTGTTGAGGGCAGGTTGAGGGGCGGTGAGGGGTCGGCAGGTGAGCAAGCACTCTGGGGTGGCAGGCAAGCTGAACCAGGCCCCGCTCGCCGAGCTCCTCACCCAAGCACACACCCTGACTCCCGCCCCACGACATGCTCCCCAGGTCTGACCCCGCCCTCACCTGCTTCTGCGCCATGGCAGCGTCGAACTGCGCCTGCATCTCATCCAGCTTGGCCTGCACCACCGCCAGCTCCTCCTCCACCACCTGCCGCTCGCGCGTGGCCACCTTCAGCTCAGCCTCAGACTCGCGCAGCGCCGCAATCTTGGGCTCAACCACCTGCGGCGGGTTGAAAGCCAAGCACATGGAGGGAGGGGTGAGATGTGCCGGCAGCACCGGCTGGCATCCTATGCTGCCCTTGTCCTCCACCCTCAACTGAGCTCACACCTGCATTTTGATTTGTAACGCACCCTCCCTGCTGCTCACGTCGCCCGTCTGCGCCTGCTTACCCCGCCCGTCCCTGCATAACCCCTCCTCCCCCATTCAGTACCCCCTGCCTCACCTTTGCCACCTCGTGGTACTTGCACATGCTGTTGGCCCAGTTGCACAGCCCTGCCACGTTGCCCGACGCCTTCTTGGCGCTGTCGTAGTTGAAGTCGGGGGCCGCAAAGTAGGGCTGCAGCAGCTCCACCGTCTCGTCGTTGATCGCCTCCTTCGGGAAGTTGACGAGCGACTGAAGACAGGGCCGAGAGGGGTGATGGAGGGGGTGCGGGGCAAGAGGGGTGCTGTGAGGCGAGAGGTGCGGGAAGGCAGGACCCAGTGGCTTGCACCAGCAGCGGCAGGCGTGCGTGCTGGAAGTTGGTTAGCCTGGCGCAGCGCCGCCGTTCCTTCACCTCGCTCTCATCCCTGCGTTGCAACCCAACCAGCAAACCTGGAGGAAGTTCATGTCTCCCATCATCTTCACCGCCTCCTCATACGTCCCAGCCAGCACCATCGCGCCCTTCACATCCTGCCACGACGCCTTGTTCACGGGCAGGGACCTGCGCGTAGGCGGAGGCCGGCATGGGAGAGGCGGCGACTGTGCTAGGCAGCGGTGTCTCGGCAGTTTGTTCTCCCAGCCAACCACTGTTGCACCATGCAGCACCCAAATCAAAAGGTTGCTGACGCATCACCAAGCTGCCGCCCCGTGTGCGCCCCACCCCCTGCATACTTGAGCAGCAGCACGCAGTCAAAGATGCGCTTGATGACATCGGGAGGGTTCTTGAGCGCCTTGAGGGAGCCAATGTCCTTGGCAGTGATGGAGTTGAGGGCTGCCAGGGCGGCGTCCAGCGCGGGCTTGGCCTCGGCCAGGTCCCGCTCAGCATCCTCCTTCACGGCGGCAATCTCCTCGGCCTGGGGGGCGGTCAAAGAAGGGGGCAGAGAGGCAGGCAGGGAGCGACAGGTCGATGGGCAGTGAGGGCTAGCTGCAGACCCAAAGCATCTGCTGAACAACTGGAGGTGGCACTGAGTGCCCACCTTCCTCTCACTCCGAGCTGCTCCTCCACCCCTCTTGCCTCTCCTCCCCCCGGCCACACCATGCCCCGCCTCGCCTCACCTTCTTGCTGACAGCCTCCACAATGACTGCCACCTTGTGCTTCTCTTTCTCCGCCACCGCCGTGCTCTCACTGATCTCGCCCAGCAGCTTCTCAGCCTCGCGCGTGGCCACAGCCAGCTCCTGGTTCTTGATCGCCAGCTCGCCCTGATGAAGAGGCGCGGTGTGTGGGGGAGGCGGTAAGCACAGGTGGAGGTGAGAGTGATTTATAAGCGGCAGCTTGCGCATTAGAAGCGGGCAGCGTTGAACGTCAATGGGGACGAGTCCTTCTGTGCTGCCTGGTGCTACCTGCTGCTGCACTTTTCAAGCTGTCTCCTGGCCTCTGCACCCCTACCCCACCCTGCCCCTGCCCTGTCAACCCAGCCTGACCAGTGCCCACCTTCATGCGCGAGATATCTGCCTTGGCCTCGTTCATCTTGGCCAGGCCGCTGTTGATGGAGGCAGCCAGCTCACGGTTGTAGGCCAGCTTCCTGCGCAAGGAAGGTGAACACGGCAACGGACCAAGGTCAGGGCATCAGCAGCGCAGCGCAGCAAGGTGTAGAGAGTGAGGCAGGCAACAGGGCTGTGTCGTGCTTCAGCTGCTCCTGCGCTCAAGGCGCTAATCTCCCCTCTTCCCAGCGACTGCACCCCTGCCCCAGCTCACTTGGTGTACAGCTGCTTGTATCCGTTGATGAAGGAGAGGTAGGACTTGGGGGTGACGTGCGCCTGGCGGCGGTATTTCTCAAAGTACTCCTGCAGGGGAGGAACATGTAAACGGCAGAGAGTGAGCGCCCCTAACCACCGACGTGCCTGCTTGTTGCACTTGCCTCAACCTTGGCTTGGACGCTTGACCCCCGATCAAGCCACCCCGCCCCGCCCCACCACCGCCCCTCCCCCCCTCTGCTCACCTGGCAGGCTGCAGTGACCTGCATGTGCACCGACGCCATCATCTGCTTCAGCGCCAACTTGACCACGGGCGAGCAGTCGATGGTGAAGGCGTCCAGGAACTTGGAGGACACAGCGGTCAGCGCCTCCTCGGGCCAGGACAGGTACCAGTCGATGGTGCAGCCGTTGATGAGGCCAGGGAACTGCAGGCGGGGGTCGGACAGAGAAGGCGAGGCACGGGCGAGCCACGTGAGCAGGGCAGGGTGCATGCATGAGCAGGGAAGAGTGAGTGTGTGAGCGGGGTGGCAGCCGCAAGGCAGCCGGACGCCTCTCCGAGCGGTGCCCGCAGTCCCAGGCGCTGCAGGCTATCGTCCCACCTGCTGCGCCCAGCGTGCGAACTTCTTGCCCACGGGTGAGAAGCAGAGCACCATGTGGAGGCGGTCGCGCACGCGGTTGATGAAGAAGTTGTAGAGGTTGTCCCAGGTATCGGGCACGCCTGGGGGGGAGGCGAGTGGGCACAAGCAGGGTGAGCCAGAGGGGCGCATGACGGGCACCAGTGATGCGCCTGCTAGTGAGGGCACAGAGCACAGGCAGCTCCAAAGCGCCATGCACACGGGTACACATGACATGCAGTTCCCCATTTCAGCGGTGGTGCCGCCTGCCGCCCCGCTTCCACGTACCTGGGCACTCGGCGCGCATCACTGGGCGCACGTCGTTCACAATCACGTCCAGCTCGTCCTTGGGGAACAGACCCGCAATCTCGCCTGCAGGTGCAGGAGCAGGGGGAGAGAAAACACCACATCAGCAATGATCACCATCAACCAACATGAGGCATGGGTCTTAGAGCTGCTGGCATCAGCCTGAATGTGTCCAACCCGCAGCCTGCCCCCTGCTTGAAGCACGCCAGCCCATGCCCCGCCAGCAGCCAGCCTGTCGGCCCAGCATCTCCCACAGCCCAGCGCCTCCCTCTCACCCGTCATCAGCAGCTGGTTGATGTACTCCAGGAACGCCTCATCCTTCACCTCCGCATCCGTGAAGATGAAGCACACCGGCTGGCCCTTCAGGCCCGCAATCTTGTACAGCCCCTGCAGCGATGCAGTGAGGCAGCGGGGCAGCGAGTGGAGCAGCTGGCCGGAGGATGGTGTGCACCATTACTCTGTGCTTCAACTGCCACTGCTATACCACCACCCATGTCCCTGCTCACAGTACCATGCACCCGCCTTCATCCACCAGCTGCCCGCCAGCAACCACTGCTACCCAGTATTGCGTACAGCCTCATCCACCCACCCACCCACCCACCCGGATGTCCTCCAGCAGGTTTGTGACGTTGTACGTCTTGGTGATGGTGATCTGGAAGGTGTAGGCGCCAGCGATGTAGGCCGCCAGCCGCGCCAGGCTCTGCTTGCCAGAGCCGCCCACGCCCACCAGCAGCGCGGAGCCGCGCTCCATGCACAGCTGCCGCGACAAGCGCACCACGTGCTCGAGCGCATCTGGCAGAAGTGAGGGACGTAAGAGAGAAATATGGGCAGTGAGAAGGCAGGGCGGAGCAGAGCATTGCAGCTCGCTCTCACTAGCATGCTTCCATGCAGCCGCGGAGCACACGGGGTCCCTTCAGCCTCACCTCTCCATGCCCATGCCCCGCCCTCCCGGCACGCCATACTCCCCCACGCTTTCCCCAGCTTCCCAGCCTCACCCTTGAACAGCACCAGCTCCATCTTGAGGGCGCGCGAGTCCTCGTTGAACTTCACCATGAACTCCTCCACCCGCCGCCGCACCTCGTCCATGCCGCCGGGCACGCTCTCGTAGCAGCTGTGGGGCAGGCATAGTAGGGGCCGGGCAGAGGCGCGAGGTTGAGAAAGGCAGAGATGGCAAGGCAGCAGAGGGCAGCAGCAAGGGAGGCTGCCAGCGCAGCCAGTGAAGCCTCACCAGGCTGCCCCTGCTGCACCCACACACTTTCCAGGCCCATCCCACACTCCCTTCTGCCCCGCCTGCCCCCTCGCCGTCCTACCTGGGCCGCGCCTCCACCACCTCCCCGGTGGCATCGTCCCGCTTGGGCTCCCGCAGGTAGTCCACAAACAGCAGCGGCTTGGAGACCTGCTGCGCCAGCGTGGGTCCAAAGGCCTGCAGGAGAGTGGGGCAGAAGGACAGCGGTGGGAGAGGGCAGGCTAAGTAGTGGCAATGGCGGCCAGCAGCAGCACTGTGCAGCGCAGGCATTCCGGCCGCTAGAAAGTCGTTCAGTTTCCGGCAAACACGTCGTCTGCCTCCCATGCACTTTCTCCCTCCCGTTGCACTGTGCACCACTCCCTCCCTCCCTCCCTCCCAGCCCCACCTGCTTAGCCAGCTCCATCACCGTGCCCTCCACCCACGCCTTGTCCTCCTGGCACACCAGCTTGTCGGCAAACACGCGCTGGCACTCGTGCACCCACAGCCCCAGCAGGTAGCCCTCGGGCAAGGTGACGGCGCCGCCGAAAGGCTTGGCGGCAGAGGCAGCGGGGGCACCGGCGGCGCCGGGCTTGGCAAACCGGTCGCGCTGCGCCAGGATGATGCCCTGGAAGACCTGCAGGGGCGGAAGAGAGCGGAGCATTGAGTTCAAAGGGTGAGGCGAGAGGGCAGCGGCAGGTGGCAACAGACGATGCCAGCAGCCTCCCACGCTGCACCTGTCAGCCAGCGTGCGCCCTGCCAGTCCCTATGCTTCCCCCGCTCCACCACATGAGGGCGGGCAGCCCTCGCACTTGCCTTGGAGAGGTCTCGCATGTTGAAGACGTAGTGGAACTTGGCGGGGGTGGGCAGCATCTTGGCCTGCACCCGGTTCCACAGCGTCATGGTCAGCGGGACCAGGCGCCGTGCCAGGTCCACCACCTGCACAGCACACAGGAGCACAGGGGCAGGTTGAGGCTTTGCGAAAACAGCTGGCCAGTCAAGCAGCATGCCGGAAAGTGGAGCTTCAAGGTGTCACTCATCGCCCCATGACTGTAGCGCCCCGCCCTGTCACAGCACACCTCTGGGCTGAAGGTGTGCTCGTCGAAGCGGCCCGCCATGAGGGAGCCAAAGATGTCGTTGATGGCGGCCTCACTTGGGGGCGGCACGTGGAAGATGGCAAACTGGCGCTTGAGGCGGTTGGGGATGTCGTTGCGCCCGGCGCCGGGCGTGTTCATTGCGGCCACAAACCTGAGCAGGGGTAGAAGCAAGGCAGCAGGGTGTGCGAGGATGTGCTGCTACAAGTTTCCTGATCATGCCCTCCTCAGCGAGTGGCGCTTGCTCACCAGCTCCCCGAGACCCCCATCCCGCCTAACCACTCGCTCACTTTGTGTCCACAATGTACTTCATGTCGCCAATGGGCTTCTCCAGCGAGTAGAAGCCCTGCTGCTCCAGCAGCTGGCGCACAATCTCGTTGGTCACCTGGCAGAGGGTAACATGTGGAGGCGGGGGGACGAGCCAATGGGAGAGTGTGGGCAGGCCGGGCAAGCATGCATATGGCAGCATGTAGAAGGCACAGCAGGTGCCAGCATCTGCACACCAAGCCACCCTGCAGCACCTCTCCATAGGTCATACCTGCCTCCACCCCCACAGCACCCACCTGGTCTCCCCACTCGTTGATGGCGGGCATGGAGATGTCGTCAATGAAGAAAGTCATCGACTTGCCGCCGGGAGGGCCAAACGTGCGGCCCTGCCGCTTCTCCACCGCGCCTGTGGGGCAAAGCAGGGCAGGCAGGGGAACGTCATGCCGCTGTTGAACAGCTTGACCAGCATGATGCTTGGTTCATGCAAGCTGTACTATGCAGGACCCATGCCACCTGCACAGTAGCGCCAGGCAGCAGCTCTCTGCAGTGGCCAACACAACCCAGCGGTTGCGCACCCTCAATGCCGGTCTGGAAGATGCCCGGGGTGGTGAGGTAGGAGAAGGTGATGGTCTTGCTGCTGTGGTCATCTTTGCCAAAGCGGCCCAGGAACTGCTGGATGGTGGAGGTCTTGGCTGTCCCTGCGCCACCAACCAGCAGGGTGGCCTTGCCCACAGAGTGCACCAGCCCCAGCAAGTGTTCGTAGCGCACGCTGTCCAGGGTGGGGATGACCAGCTGAGCAAACTTGGGGCGCTCCACCTGCAGAGCGGGCGGGGAGGGAGGTGGGGGGCAGGCAGGGGTTTAGAGGGAGGAGGGCAGGTGACGCAGGCTCCGCTGCTCAGGGTCTCAGTCGCTGCCACCGCAAGCAGTGAGGGCAGTGCCATCCAGCCAGGCGGCTGCGAGCTGCAAGGTTCCATGCACCTGGCTGGATTGCACGACTGATTTGCCAGGAACCACTCAAGTCATAGCACAAAACACGGCCTCCGACACGCACGCGATCCTCGCACACCTGGGCCGGGTAGTTCCACACCGGGATCCTCTCCCGCCAGTGCTGCCACCGCCCGTTCTGCTCGTTGACCAGGAACTCGTAGAAGGTGTCGCCCTCCAGAACCTGGCGGTGGGCCAGGCAGGTGGGCAGGTGACGTGGCATGTTGATTGTGGTTCAAGCAGGTGATTGAGGGGGTGGGGGGATGGGGGCACCATGCGCCCATGCTGGAAACAGCAGCAGCGGCAGCAGCTGCAACGCAGGTTGCCAGGCGCTTCAGCCAAGTCCCAGCCACTAGCTCAAACCCCAATGGACTCACCGGCTCGGGCGCCTGGGCGGTGAGGGAGCGCAGGTGTGCGTCAAAGCGCAGGCGGTCCTTGGTGTCCAGCAGGCCTCCCAGGGACCAGGTGGCGCAGTAGAGGAAGAGGCGCTCGTAGTGGTCGGGGGCCAGCGAGGCAGCAGCGGCAGATGAGGAGCCGGAGCTGTTGCTGGAGCCGCCGCCGGTGAGCGGGTTGAGCACGCCGGTCAGCAGCGTGAGCAGCGTGCTGACCTGGCACACCTGCTCATTGGACATCACTGGGCGCAGCTCCAGCCTGGGGGCAGGGAGCGGGGCAGGCGAAGAGGTGGCCGCAGTGAAACGGGATGCGGATACTGCTCGGGGAGTCTGGCGGTCGAGCAAGCTGCGTTTTCCGACCAGAGGTGCGGGGGGATTGACCAATGGTAATCATGTTCTGCAATAAATCGCCGTGCCCTCAGCTGCTTGCTGCCTTGTGTCGTGTCTTTTACACTCCCCGCCTCCTCACCTGATGAAGTCCAGCACCGGCGTCACGTACTTGTCAAAGCAGGGGCGCAGCGCTGCCGCCTCCGCCTCAGAGCGCGACTGCAGGTAGAACGCAGGGCGGGGCAGGTAGAGGTGGGTCAGTTCGGCATGGCGCCAGCAACCAAGAGTGCTGCTGTGGGGGCATCTCCCTGTGGCCTCCGCTGCCTCTGCCTCCGCCACTCGCTGCCCGACATGGACCCTGCTCCCGCACCACCGCCTGGCACCTCTTCCCCCCGCCCCAGGTGCCCACCTGCAGCCAGGACTCCACCACGGGCTGCCAGCCCAGCTCGCTGTCTGACACGTAGATGATGCCGGCGCGCGACACGGTGGCGGGGGATGCGTTGGCCAGGTTCTCTGGCTCAAACATGGCCTTCATGGAGGGGGTCATCAGGATGCGGTCGCCGTTGGCCAGCGTCAGCACCTTGTTGTCGTCCAGCACCTGCACACACACACGGCGGGAGGGGGCAGAGGGTGGGCACACTATGAGGTGGGTGGGGGCGGGACCTGCAAGCGGCGGATTAAAGGGGGCAGCCTCAAGCTTGCGCCTGCCCACAACAGGCGCCCGCCTTGCGTCCACTAGCAGCAACCCACTCGCCCACCCATCCCACGTGTTCACAACCCACCGTGTTGAGCGACTCAATCCAGATGGCGTCCACCGGGCCGTCCAGCACGATCCAGGTGTTCTGGTTCTTGGCCTTGGCGGCGCGGCGCCACAGCACTGCAAAGATGCCGTCGGTCCAGTCGCCTGCCGAGGAGGGCGGGAGCGGGGGCGGGGCGAGGCAGGGCAAGCAGGAGGTAAGGCACGGTGGTGAGCCTCATAAACAGGTTTGAAGCGAGCTGCTTGATCTGCCCAGGGCAAGCATGCCTCACAGCGCTCCCCCTGCGTTGCCAGCATCCACTCCCTCGACGCCACACCTGTGGCAGCGTCCATGCGGCCAAACATCTGCGGCGCAGTGATGGCCTTGGGGTTCATGCGCCACACCGCGTGCTTGGTGCCCAGCTCGGTGAGCGCGGCAGCCAGGCAGTCGATGATGGCAGACTTGCCGGCGCCCGCGGGGCCCACGACCATGATGCCGTGGCGCACCTGCGAGGGAGGCCCAGGCAGGCAGGCACAGGTCAGCGCGTGAGGGAAATTAGTGTGTAGATAGAAGCAATGCCAGCTGTGTCAGCCTACCCCAGAGCAACAAAGAGCCTGCTCTGTCCTGTGCAGGGGCCGGCACCCACCAGCGTGGTCTCGTACAGCTCCATGCACTTGCGGATCCACGAGGGGTGCGCCTGCAGGCCGCGCTCCTTGACAACCTGCGCAGCAGGGGCAGGGCAGGGGCGGGGCGGGGCACACACGACTGACGCTTAGGACAGCTAGGCAGCCCAGCATGATCAATCACCACAGCGCACGAGAGCTCGGGCAGCTGCCTGCCCTGTTGCACCCTTCTCACCTTCCATGCCCCCACCTTGAACTCACTCCCCAGCCCCACCCCACCACTGCTCCCCTGCCCTCCCACCTTCTCCAGCGCCTTCGTGACCTCTGGGAACTCGGCGCGCTCCGCCTTGAGGCCCGGGAACATGTCGTCGATGAGGGAGAGGAAGAGGGGCACGTCCTCCGCCACAAACTTGGACATATTCATGTCGCGCAGCGTGCGCATCATGAGGGTCACCTCAGACCTGCATGGGAGGTGATGGGTGATGAAGGGAAGGCAGGGGTGACGGCTGAGACGGGCGGGCGGTTTGGGGCACAGGAACTGCGTGCCGGCTGAACCCCTGCTTCTAGATGCTGCTGTAGCTTCATACACGCTGATCCTACGTCTCTAATTCTGACCAACTGCCCGCCCAACGCCGCTCAGCCTCACGTTTCGGGGTTTGCGCGCTTGGAGGCGCCCGCCGTGCGCAGCACCGACAGAATGTTGCGCAGGCCAAAGTCGTAGTGCGCCTGCTTGGACAGCTGCTGCTCACACAGGCTGTACAGCACAAAGAACTTCTTGGACAGGATGTCGTTCTCCTGCAGAGGGTGACGGGGTGGGATGTAGGCGAGGCAGACGGGTGGCGCCACAATAGATGGGGCATGGAGGCGTACGGGCAGCTGCCGACTGGGTGCAGGCAGCCGCTGCCCGCTGCCACAACCCTCCCATACAGACCTGTCAACATTCCCTCCCATGCATCCGCAGTCTCCATGTCGCACCGCACCTGGTAGCCGCATGCAGCCAGCTTGACCTTGATGATGATCTGGCGGTTGGGCACCATCATGGTGACACCGCGGAACAGTGCCTGCATGGAGGGAGGGAGGGACGAGGGGTGCAGTTGTCGTGTGAGTGTGACAGCAGGCAGGGGATGTATGCTGCCTGACCATCCGATGCATACTCACGGCAGCCCGTTCAACCGAACTACAGCTCCCTGCCCTCACCTTGAGGTTCTCAGGCAGCTCCTGGCGGCCCGCATAGCCGGGGTTCATGGTGATGAAGAAGCCGACGCGCGGGTCCAGGGGCACGGTGGTGCCGTCTGCAGGGCACAGTTGACATTTCAGACGGGCACATAATTTGGTAGCAAGAAGGTAGCCACCACAGCAAGGCAGCCACCAACGTGCATACAGCACGGCCAGGCAACTTGACCACTCAACCACCCCAACATGACTGGCACCATGTACATCAAAAACTGCAGGGCAAGCATTGTGCCAGTCTCACCAGTGAACAGGAATGTCTTCTTGTGCTCCCGGATGGCCGACAGCACACTGTAAATCTGCTGCGCGCACACCGACAGCACGTCCAGGTTGATTCCTGCAGGTGGGAAGGTTGTAAAGAGAGTGAAGGAGGGTTAGACATCTGCGGGAGAGGACACAGCATGCAAAGCACATGCGCACCAACAGCGGTGGGGTGGTGCCGGGGGGTGGGTGCCCCCATGCAACGGGGCTGTATGAAGGCTTGGCTTTGCTTTGCTCTGCTGGGCAGCAGCAAGCGAGGCAAACCCAGAACCACCTGGGGCGCGAGTTTGGCCCGGTGGCAGCAAATTGATAACTAGCTTGGCCTTTTTATTGATAATGCCCCCTGCCCTCCCCGCCTGCCTGCCCTCCCCGCCCGCTCCCGCAGCACCCGCGGGCACGGCACCGGCGCGCTGCGCGGCGAGTACGGCCCCTGCAAGCCCAAGGAGCAGCCGGAGGGCGGGCGCAAGCGCCGCAAGGCGCAGCACATCCCCCTGCCGCCGCTGCTCCGCCGCGCAGCAGCGGCGGCAGCGGCCGGCAGCGGGGCGCCGCCGCCCGCGCCCGCGCCCAAGGACAGGGGCAAGGGCAACGCCAGGGTGCGGCGCCAGCAGGAGCAGGTGCAGGAGCTGCTGCTGGCGCAGCAGCCGGTGCAGCAGCAGCAGCAGCCGGCAGCGCCCCGCTTCATCATCCCCAAGATCCGCCGGGGCGGCGCAGAGGGGGCGGGGCGCTGAGCCGGCAGCAGCCGCCTGGGGCCCGCTGCTGTGGCAGCGGCAGCAGTGGGGCCCACGGTGCAGCGGCGGCGGTAGGCCTCGTATAGAGATGCAGAGACACCACACACACTAGACAAGCCGCAGCTGGGGGCGGGGGTTGCAGCTGCGCCCGCCGGCGCAACCGACCCGCCCTGCTCCACACTTGCTCACCTCGATCACCTCACATATCATCAAAACCGTAACCAGAACAATCCCGGCCCCACCAGACCAGACAACACCCCAAGCAGCAATAGGAGAGTGGGACAGAGGTGGTGGGCAGTTGGGGTGGGGCGTGGCGCCGGCTTTGGTCGGCGCCGGCGCCGCACACCCCGCCCGGGCCACCCCAGCAGAAAGCCGCTGGACACTGGTGTTCAGTTTTTATCGTGATACTTGGCAGGTGCTGCGAACTGGGCTGAGCTTGAGGTGCTGTTGGGAAGCAGGTGAGTGAGAAGAAGCAGCCGACTGGGAAGTGCCGGCGGTACGGTACCGCCAAAGGGCCGCCCCGACGGCGGCGCTGAAACCGCCCGGACCACCCCCAGAACAACACCAACCCCACCAACGAAAACAACGAATTGGGCTGCAATTGCAGGTGCAGACAAAAGGTGCAGTAAGAAGAGTGCAACTGGCGGCGGCGCCGGCGGCGCCGACGCCGGCGGTACCGCCAAACCATCCAAGGCACCGACGCTCCCCAAGCCCACCCAACCCAATACACCCAACCCAAAACACCAATAAAAACGTTTACTCAGCGATTAAACTCGTCAAGCGACACCCAGAGTCCAGACTGGGCCAGGCCCTTGAAGATCTTGCCGGTGCCCTTGTAGTCCATCTGGTCAGAGCAGTTGAAGACGACGACATACTTGCCCAGGGTGGCGCCCAGGTCCTTGGTGGTCTCTGCGGGATAGGGGGGAAGGGAGATGAGTGTTGGCTGATAGTATGCTGAATGCTGAGCTGGCGCCAGGCTGGCGATGGGCTGGCACCCGTACCCGCGTACCCGTCTTGCCGGTGCCGGCGGGCCCGGCGGGCGCGCCACCCAGGTACATGCCCAGGGCCTGGGAGAGGGTGATGTAGCAGACGTCGGTGAGCGGGGTGATCACCAGCCGCTCCTTGACGCCTGCACACAGGCGGGCGGGCAGGGCGGGCAGGCGGCATCGAGCGGCAGCCAGGGCAGGCTATCCTCCTGCTCCCGGCACGGTTTTGCAGTTCCGTTTTTACAGAGCGTTCAGTGTCACCATTCGGAGTGCGTTGGACATTAGAAGGTGGGAGGAAAGCAACAGCAGGCAGGCACATCCAGTCCTGCTAGCGTTCACGTCCTGCCCACCGAAGCTGCCATGCATGCTGCATGCATTGCCCCTTGGCGTGCTGGCTGTCGTCTCAATCAATGCAGCTTAATCAGGAAAGAGTTCAAAGTATGGTTGAAAACAATTTGGGGCGTCACAACACTTACAGTGCTGGCTGCCCGGCATGCCTGCCTGCTATTTCAGCCTCATTTCCCCGCCTCCTCCCGCCACGCCACCTCACTCCCATCTCCACCGCAGCCCACCACAGACCTCGTGGCGCCTGTCTCTTCCACCTCCCACCTCCCCCACCTCCACCCTCCTCAACCCACCCAGGTACTCGTAGCTGTACTCAAAGTCGATGTCGCAGATGGAGACGATGACGGTGTCGCGGTCGTCGCGCCACGTGCAGCGGCACTGCTTGAGCCACTCAAAGTCGGAGGGGTCCTTCACCTTCTTGCGCACCAGCTCCTCGCTGACCTGTGCCAGGCGGCAGGCAGAGAGAGCGCAGGCGGCGGGCATGAAGGGCACGCACACGTGCACTTCAATGTGCCAGCATAGACCACAGATAAAGCAGCGTCCGGCACTCACCGCCACCCCGCACTGTCTCAAGCCCACCCGCCCACCTCCTTTTGGTGCATGTGCACGGTGATGCAGGTCTCCAGGTTGGTGCGCTGGATGCGGGTGAGGTCGGTGCGCAGGGTGAGGTCCACCAGCTGGCGCAGCTGCGCCTCGGCCTTCTTGGCGGCACGCGGCATTGCGGCCTTGTCGGCCTTGGCGGCGTGCAGCGCGGCCTGGGGTGGGAGGGCGGGAGGGTGGGCGCATCACAGTGGGAGGCAGGAAAGCTGTCGAAGCAAGGGTGGTGGCCACAGATGGAAGCATGGGCTGGGCAACAATCAGAGATCTCTGGCAGGTCCGCGCTCCACTTCCACTCAACACTGCCCCACCCCCTGCCCTGCCCTCCTTCGTCACACCTGCATGTCTGCAGTCCACTGGAACTGCAGGCCCAGCAGCGCCACCTGCGCGGGGTGGCTGAACAGGAAGGCCTCCAGCTCCTGCTCGTACACCTCGCTGTGCACACGGCGGATCACCGCTTTCATGGTGGCCTGCGGTGGGGTGGGGCGGGGGTGAGGCAGGCAGAGCAGGAGTGGAGTTGAGGTGAGCAAGCTGGGCGAGGCTAGGGTGAAGTGGGGGGAGAGCGCGAGGAGCAGCTTGGGGGCCAGGCCCTAACAGCGACGGCCTTGGACCCTGCCCCTTGCTTCTTACCTCAAGCCCACCAACCGCCCCTCCACCCACACCTCGTCCCTGCCTGCCTTTCCACCCCCGTGGCGCACCTGCATGCCCTCCACCAGGCGCTGCAGCCAGACCTCCACGTTGCCGCGCGCCTCGACAGGTGCCTCCAGCGGCACGCACTCGCCCTCGCGGCTGAACATCTCCAGCATGCGTGTGCGGTCGGCCTGCCAGGAAGGGAGGATGAAACGTTCATGCAACGTCATGCCAAGGGATCGGGGTGCAGGCAAGAGCAAGGTGCAGCAGCCGGTGGAAGCAAGTGGTGCACACCAGGAAGGAGTACTGCGCCAGGCCGCCTCACCCAACCCACCCAGCCTGCCCTGCCCCTGCCCCCTGGCCAGCCACTGGATTACCTTGTCAAAGGTGACGTTGGAGAGGGAGTCGAAGAGGCCGCTCTGGAAGTGGGGCACCACCGAGGGCGGGTCCGACCCCAGCGACAGGATTTCCAGCAGCGTGGGGTCGGACACAAAGTAGAAGCGAGGGAACTCGGAGCGCTTGGCCTCTGCAGGCGGTGGCAGGCAGGGCAGCAGGGCAGGCAGGCAAGTGATCGGTGCAATGGTGCATCGCGTACAAAGGCTCTGGCCAGGTATGAAGGCAGCCACCCTTGGATACCATCGCTAGCACCACACCACCCTGTCACCCTTCCACCCACCCAGGTACGCCGACAGCGACTTCTGCGTCAGCTCCAGCTGCTCCAGCAGGTGCGGCAGCATCGTGCGCAGCAGCTCCGTGGCCACGCACGTGTCGACCACGTTGAGCGTGTCCGTGGCGTGCTGGACCACCTGTGGGCAGGAAAATGAGATGCAGCGGAGGGGTGGAAGTGAGGAGGCAGGCGGACGAGCGGCAGGAAATGGCCAGGCTAGCCTCAACCTACAGCTTCCCCTTCCTGCTGCTTCCGGTCCTGCCTTGCCAGCCCGAGCTACTGTAACCACACACTGACCCCGCACCGACATCATGCTGCCCCACCCCATGCTGGACCTTTGCTGCTCCCCACCCCCCCATCCAGCCAGCCCTGCTACTAACTTGCCTTCATGAAGTTCTTGTCGATGTTCTGGAAGCGCTTGGCCTCCTGCGGCAGCTGCTTCACAATGTCGCCCCCGCTGAACACCGCCTCCATGTACTGCCACATGCTCTGCACCATCAGCCACTGCTCCAGTGTCTCGCTCACAGTGGACAGCTTGCTGCGCACGGAGGAAGTTAGGCAGAAGGGTGAGGCAGGGTAGGGAATTGCGTGAGGCAAAGACGATGCGCTGTCCCAGGGCAGCGCAGCAAGCATGCACAACCACACATCCTCTGCCAGCCGCCCTGCTGCAGCCCTGGGCACGCCCTTCCCCTGCCGCACCCACCTGATCCAGCCCTGCACCTCCGCCCGGAAGGGCGCTGCGTAGCGGTTGGTGGCCATGCTGCCCAGCGTCATCAGCGAGTCCTCCAGGCGCTCCAGCAGCTCAGAGGTGTCAGCGGGCTGCGGGATAGGGGACAGGGTGAGAGGTGGAGGGTGAGGGGAGCAGGAAAGGCAGCACAGACCAGCACTGCAAGAGCAGCGAGCTTTTGGAAAAGCAGCACAGGCAGAGAGTCGAGGTGGTGAGCAGCACGGCATGGCACACGCAATTGCGCAGGCTGGCACGCCGCAAAGAGGTGCAGAAACACCTCTTACCAGGTACCCAAGAACTCTGGTGGCCTCCAAGCATGCCCCAGCACACACACGCACCTTGAGGATCACGGGGCCGCGCTGCTTGTGGTCGGCAAAGGTGAACACCTCCTGCGCCCACTGCTCCGCCACCGCGCGCAGCTTCACCTCGATGGCCTCCTCCTTCACAGCCGCGTTGCACAGGTCCTCCACATCGTCCCTGGAGGTAGGGCGGGAGAATGAATTGAAGGCGCGGTTGTCACAAATAGGTCAGGGGTTGAGGCGGACAAGGCAAGGCAGGGCAGGGCTTGCGGTGCGGGTGCAGCAAGCAGGACAGGTGCAGTGGCAGCACAGTTAGCGCCGGCCCAGCCACCTCTGCCAAGAGCTGCCCTGCCCCACCTGCGCGCCAGCAGGTTTGCGTCCAGCACGTGCTGCAGCTTGAACACGTCCTCAGCCAGGTTCAGCTCGTGGCCTGTGATTGTCTGCAGCTCCTTCCAGTGCCTGTGGGGTCAGGCGAGGCACGCGGCAGCATGACACATGTTTGGTGGGGCAGGTGGGAGGGCGGACACAACAGGGGCAGGCAACTGCAGCCCTGCTACAGCAGCACCCTTAATCAACTGCAGAGCCTAGAGCCCGGGCTGCTCTCCCAAGCATCCTGCGGGTCAAACCAACAATTCAGGGAGCTAGTTCCCTCACCTGTCGCGGATGGACTTGTGCGTGAGCGCCTGGAAGAGCGGCAGCAGCGCCAGGAAGTCGTCGATGGTGCGGCGGCAGTCCTTGTAGGCGGCCCAGTCGCGCAGCGCCTTGGGCAGCTTCTTGGACGAGGTCTGGAACTCGTTGGCCTGTGCAAGAGAAGGAGAGCAGGGTGATCAGCAGATGGGAGACCATTCCGGACAGGGGATGGTAGAGAGTGAGGCGAGCCTGACCCACTCAACTTTGCCCAACGGCACCCACCCACCTGGGAGCCCATTGCGTCGATCTTCTCCACGACGTCAACCCACAGATAGTCTCCCCAGCCGCGGATGGTGGTGATGACCGAGACGTAAAGACTGCGGGGCGGAGAAAGGGTGGGGGTATTGAGTTTCTTCGACAGCAGGAGCTGCAGTGGCGTCATTGAATGCAACACTTCCCCTTCCTGTCCTGCATGCTGTGTCCCCCTTTGTGACTCTTTGTTGAGCACCCTGCCCACTCTGCCCTTCTGCCTGCCTGCTTGGCCTGCCATTAGCCTCCCTTTCTATTGTTCAACACCCACCTGTACAGCTTGTCCAGCATGACAACCTCCTCCTCGGTGCGCTCCAGCTCCGGGTACTGCGTGACCGGCAGCCCAAACAGCTCCTCCCCACTGGAGTAGCTGTCCCACTTGCGCTTGCGCACCTGCACAGGCAGAGTGGTGGGGCCACGACATCGTGTAAAACATGTGACCTTGCTGGGAGTGCGTGACGAAACACAGCAGGCAGATGGTACTGACTACCGCAGCACCTGAGCAGCAGCGTGGGCAAGCAGGCATCAGGTGTGCAGGTGCCCAGGGCACTCGCAGGCGCGGCGCTGCCCAGAGTAGCTGCAGCAGTGAAGCCCTGCTCACCTCGAACAGCTGCTGGAACTTGCGCAGGCGGTCGGTGGCGTCCATGGGGTCCAGCCCCGGGACAGTGGGGCCGTTGGCCTCCCAGTCCTGGCGGAAGGCCACCGCGTCCACCACAAACAGCTTCACGTCCTGCAGCAGCGTGCGCTTGAAGCCGACCTGCAGGGGAGAGTTGTTTTGGAAGGACGCAGGGCACGGAGGAGCGAGCAGTTGTAAGATTGAGGACGTGTAGGGTAATGGCTGGACCAAGCAAGGCAGGGGGAACCAGCAGGCAAGCAGCTGCTGGGGGTGTTTGCTTGAATGCGTGCACAGGTGCAAGCACATACGGGAGCGCCACCCACTGCCTTCCTTCAGCTGGGTGTCCTGCAATAGTGTCTGCCTGCAACCAGGGCACACACGCGCCGAGCCACTCGCCCGCCTGGCAGCCACCCCAGCCATGACTACACACCCGTCCACCACACCCACCTGCACTGTGGCCAGGTTGTCCGACACATCTGCTGCCAGCTTCTTCAGCTTGCGCCAGGAGTAGCGCAGGTCACCCACCAGGTCGGCCTCCTCCTTGGGCACACGCACCTCGTAGCTGGAGGTCCGGGGCAGGGCAGGGAGAGGGTGCGGCAAAAGCCGGGAGACGGGTAAGGCCGTGAGCAGGGAGCAAGGAACGGCAAGCACGTAAGGCAGGGCGGCAGCGCACCCAAGGCAGCACGGCAAGCGCGGTGGTGCAGCATGCGTCCCCCTGCCACCCTCAGTGCGGAGCCGCACACAGCAGCCCCACCCCCCCCAAGCCTGGCTCACTCACCGCATGAGCAGCGCGTAGATGTCCTCGATGGGTCCCACCACCGCGTCCACGCACGCCTCGTACTCCCGCACCTCCCGCAGCACCCCCACCAGCGCCTTCACGTCGTCCAGGTCCTCCACGCGCCGGCCCAGTCGCGCCGTCAGCTCGCGCATGTACTGGTCAAAGGCCTGTTGAGGGCGGGAAGCGAATGCATGGGGGGAGGTAAGATGCGGGGATGAGATGCGAGTGGGAGTGTTGGCGGCGTAAGGAGTAGGGGAAGGAGATAAGGAGAAGCTGGCGCAGTGGTGGGGGCAGAGCTGAGGTGCTCAGCGCTGCACAACTAAACAGGGTCACTGTCTGCCCCTTTACCGCGGCCTTACCGGCCCAGCAAGCAGTACTCACCAGCAGGTCCTGCGAGGCGCTCTTGTGCACGGTCTTGGAGAAGGTGACCTTCCAGTTGGCAGCCTCTGAGCGCAGCGAGTACTTGAGGGGCTGGCTGTCCAGGCTCAGGGCACCCAGGTTGTGCACCGGGGCGATCAACGAGATCTCCTGCGCCAGGCGGCAACATGCAACGGCGAGCAGGTCAAGGCGTGCTGGTTGTAGAAGCGCTGTGCAACGCCCTTGTGCCATGCCCCTACAAGCGCTCCTCCACCTGCCTGGCCGGCCGTCTCCCGCTCCCAAACCCTGCCACTCCCGGACGCGCTGTTCCCCCACACCTGCTCCACCGCCATGATGCGCTTCAGCTGCGCCTCGCACTCCTCCAGGGTGGGAGAGGTGCGCATGAAGGCCTCGTACTCAGACTGCAGGTCGGTGCGCCACAAGAACTCGTACTGGGTGAAGGTCTCTGCAGGAACGGGGCGGAGGAGGGGTCGAGGTGAAGGAGGGCACGGCTGGAGTGGCATGGCGCGCAATGGTTCAATGAGCACAGCTCAATCTGGACACGTGTTTGGTTGGGTCCAGTCGGCAGCCCTTACGCCGCACCCTGCCCCGCCCCAGCTCACTCAGGTAATCCACAGTCAGCGACTTCATGCCCTCCACGCTCCCCGTAAGCAGCAGCACAACCTTGACGATGTCAGAGTCCTGAGAGGAAGGGGTGAGGAAAGGCAGGGGCACATAAGGCGGTGGTCATTCTTTGGGCGGCAGGCCAGGTCAGCCTGGCATCGTGCAACGCCCACTGCTTTGCCCTCCCAGATCACACAACCTTGACGCACCCATCCAAACGCAGCTCAGCACAGAGCCTGTGCCAAAGCCTGCCACAACGGCTGCCATCCAGACAGCAAGGGAGCACCGTACCTGGGCAATGAGGTCGTAGTAGGTGGCCTCCCCATGCTCCGCGCTCCACATGCGCAGCTGCTTGGCCACTTGCAGGACCTGCAGGGGGCGGGCATTGCGGCGGCGCGTATGGTGAGGCACCATGTCACAGCATGTGGCACCTGGGCAGCGCTGCACCGCGTCATCTTGGCCACCAGAGCACAGTCCATACTGCAAGGTGTGACCAACCACAGCCACACCCCACAGACCTCCCCCGCTGCCCCGCACCCCTAGCTGATCCCCTCCTCCCCTCCTCCCGCCACAACAGTTCACTCCCTCGGGCCCGCCCTGCCAACTGCGCCCATCCACCTTCTTGGCGGTGGCATTGATGGCCTCCTGAATCTCGTCCAGCGAGGGGTGCAGCACCACGGAGGGCACGCGCAGCTGCAGATCCACCCCAAACACGGGGCGCTCCAGGAACAGCGCGCCTCCCACGGCAGTGGACCCCAACCGCCGCTTGAGCGATGAGAAGCTCGACTTGACGGCAGACAGCAGCGACTGCGGGGCGGGCGAAAGGTAAGGGGAAAGTGGAGGGGCGGTGAGCGGAAAGGCGGCACGACAGCAGCAGATGATGGGTGAGCAGACGGCTGCAGACCGAAGTACGTTTCTCGAACGTTGCCCCACGCCACACACGGCCGTTGCTCGCAGCTGGTGCCCCGAGCGTGTGCGCTCTGAGCTGTGCCCTTGCCATATTGTGCACATGCTGCCACCCCTGGACATACAAGCTACACGCCCCCTGCTTCTCTTCCCGCGCACCTGGTACATGGAGCGGGAGCAGTAGTCCCGGAAGAGGTTGGCTGCGTCTGCAGGCGCGCGCACCTCCCCCGCGTTCTCCCGCGGCCAGCTGGCCACCAAGTCCAGCAGCTCCTCACACGAACGCTGCACCTCTGAGTTGCGCACCGACAGGGCCTCCGCCTGCCGCTTGATGTGCCGCGCCTGCAGGGCGACAAGACAGAACACCGTCAATGCAGCGGCCACTGGTAGGGAGAGACACGAGGGCTGCAAGCGCTGCAGAGCAAGCAGCCAATCCCCCCACATGGCGCTCAGCTGCATGACAAACCCTAACCTCCCCCACTGCAGGAGCTCTTTCACACAACCCCTCCCAAAAACCAGAGCACCCACCTGGTGCGACACAAACTCGTCGTAGGTGAAGGTCTGATCGGCGGGCAGGTCCAGCAAGCGGGCAGCCGCCACCGCTACCAGGTTGGCTGCAATGCGGTTGGCCATGATGTCCTGCACCTTGCGCACCAGCTCCTCAGTGCGGGACAGGCACTGCAGGCAGTGAGGGGAGGAGGGGAAAGGTTAGAGGTCAGGCAAAGTACGCTGTGAAGGCAGGGCGGCACAAGCTAGACTGGAGCGGCGTGCATGCACCTACGACTACCACCGGCAACTGCAATCTGCATCCCCTGCCCGCTGTGATCCTTAGATCGCATCTGCAGGTCACATCCGGCAGCCCCACCTACCTGGTGGAAGCGGTGCAGGTAGCCATCGATGTTCATGGAGGTCCAGGTGAGCACCATCAGCCCCGGCTGCATCTTGCTCTGCAGGTCGTCCAGGTGCGGGCGCAGCAGCGGCACCAGCACCGCAGGCACGCCCGACGACAGCCGCTCCAGCTCCTGCACTCGGGTGAGGGGCGGAAAATGAGCAAGGTGGTTGTTCGGTGCACATGCTTGATGCCACATGCAAAAGGCAGCTGCTGCACAGCTGAGCTGGAGGCTGTCACCGCTGCGCTTCCACCCCACTCGGATGGCCCCCATCCAGCCACCCGCCCGCCCTACACCCCTGCCTCCCACAAGCATCAGGCCCAGCTGCCCTTCGACCCTGCCCTCCCCGTCGCCATCCCACCCACCGTGAGCGCGTGGCTCAGCTGGTTGAAGTACACCGTGAACTTCTCCTCCTGCAGCAGCACCATCTGCGCAGAGTCGGGGATGGGCAGCCCCAGGCGCTGCATGTAGCGCGTCTCTCGCATCAGCTGCAGCACCTCCTTGTCAAAATTGACCAGCAATGCACCTGCTGGGAGGGTGGCGAGGGAGAGGACACCAGGTGGGTGGGCACAGTGGGGTATACTGGGCGAACGTGGCAGCCGACAAAAGGTCAGGTGTCGGGAGCAGCACATGTCTGGGCACGATGCAGCTGCCGCAGCAGCATCACTGCTGCCACACAGGCAGGTGGTGCAATCCACCTCTCAGCCACATAAACTGTGCACCCGGCCTCCTTACCGGTCGCGGGGTGCTGAGTCAGCAGCGTGGCCTGCAGCTGCGCCTTGGCGTTGTCCACGCCGCGCAGCCAGGCCTGGTGCCACAGCGCCTCAAACTCCATCAAAGCCTGCGGGCGGGACAGGCCAGACAGAACGGCAGCAAGATCAAGGAGGCAAGCCAGCGGGGTATGCGCGAGGAGCAGGCTTGTGGGAGCATGCAGCAAGTCGCAACGAGCCTGTCGTGCGCTGTGCTCCGCTACAGGCACCCTGCACGCCACCTCTTCCCGACCTTGAAACGCAACCCCACCTGCGCCAAGCGGTTGTAGGTGCGGATGACGCGCTTGCTGTCCTTGGCAGCCAGCACCGCCTCGCGCTGGCGGAAGCGCGCCATGGGCGCCTCGATGCGTGCAAGCAGGTGGCGTGCCCACGCAATAGCGCCGGCAACCGGCGGCGCGTTGCGTGCCAGCGGCGGCGCCGTCTTCTGCTTCTCGTAGAGCCGCTGCACTGCCTCCAGATCAGTGGCATAGGAGGCAAAGGCTGCCAGGTACTTGGCATCAAGGTCAGCACGGAAGGAGTCGCGCTGCAGTAGGCACTCAAACTGGCGCAGCAGCAGCAGCGACTGCTCCGTGGACGCAGCGCGCGCAAACGAGGCGTCGATCACGTCCTGCAGGGCGAGGGGGAGGGTCGGACAAGCGGTTGAGGGGTGGGAGGGCTGATGCAGACGGACACAACCGAACAAGAGCAGGCAGCAGCTCAGCCCCGCTCGCACGTACCCCCTGCGTCCACATTTGCCAAGCCTACCCTGCTCCGCTCCTCCCACCCTGCCCCGCGATGCCCTTCTCACGCTGTTAATAATTCCCACCCCATCCAAACCCTCACGCCCGGACGCACCTGCAGCGCCGCCTCCAGGTCGTTGATCTGCACGTTGAACTCGAGCAGGTCGCGGTCAAACTGGGTCTTCCCGTAGTCCAGCAGGTCGTAGGGACGCTTCTTGATGTCCTCAACAACCTGTGTGGCAAGCAGGGGGCAGGGGTGCGGGCCGAGGCGGGGGCGTGAGTGCGCGAGGGGAAATGACAAGCAATGGAGGCATTTCAGTGGGCACAACAGCCCCATCCGCTCTGGTCCTGCTGGGCAGCCCCTCGCTCCACGGCAACCAGCACCCATCGGAGACACAACCCACCCATCATCATTTATAGCCACCCATCAACGCCCCAGCCTGCACACCCGTGCCCCTATCTTCCGCAGTTCCTGTGCAGCCGTGCACCACCACACCCGTGCCTGACACGGCCACGCCGCATCCCCTCCTGCCGTGCCCCGCCTCACCTCCCCAAACTTGGCCAGCACAGCGCCCACGCCCTCAATGTGCGTGTGCTGTGCCAGCTGCGCAAACTGGTGCACCGTGCCAAACATTTCTGCCAGCTTGGCGCTGCGCTTGGCAAACAGGCCGTACTTGGCCAGAGCCACGCTGCTGGCATCGGCGGCATCGGCAGCGCCCCCGCTGGCCAACTGCCGCCCCGCGCAGGCGCTGCTGAGCAGCGCGCTGGCCTGCTCTGTAAAGGCGCCATGCAGCCGGCAGGCGCTGTTCAGCGCCTCCACCAGTGCTTGACGGTCTGACTGCTCCCACAGCTTCCCAGCTGCCAGGATGTGCTGCCGCGAGCGCTTGATGAGCTGGTTGGCAATCTTGCGCAGGAAGGCAGCCAGCGCAGCGGGCTGGCCGTAGTGCCGCGATATGCTGTGCACCATGCGCAGGTTGTTGGCGATCAGCACCAGGCTGTCCACGATCGATGCGGGCGGCTCTGCAGGCGGTGACAGCGCGCAGCAGGGGCGACAGGTGCGAGGCCGGTGAGTGGAGCGCATCCGACTGCCAAGGCAGATGCAGCATGCAATGCATCCGCACACATTACAGCTACTTACTGCTGGCTGAGTCTGACTGACTTTCCACGTGACGCTCCTTCCTGGCTGCACGTGGACCCACACCTCGTCTGCCAGCCCTGATGTACCCCACGTGCACCCACTGGCCCTTGCGCACTCACTGGAGTAGATGCACTCCAAGCTGCCCTCCAAGGTGGCCAGGTACTTTACAGTCTCCTTGGCCTCGGCAGCTGCGTCGGACAGGCGCAGCTCCAACTCGCGCCAGCGGACGCACGTGGGCACACCGGCAGCGGTGCACACGGCCGCCACGGCGCGGTGCTCCGCGCTCGCCAGCTGCTCCGCCACGGCATGCAGGCGCGTCATGCGCCGCCGCCAGTAGTCAAGCTCCATCTCGGGGCCTGCCGGAAGTGAGCAGGCAGGCAAAGGACGCAGGGGCGTGAAAACAGCCGGGCCTGCTGATGCCAAACCTTTTGGGTGCTAGCGGACCTGTCTTGCCCCTCTGCACCCGGCTACTCGCCAACAAGCCTTGCTGCTGCAGGACTCTCCATTCAAATGACATCCGAAAAATAGCCTCATTGAGTCTGCACTACTCAGGCATCATGCACTCACCCGCGTCTTCGGCGTCTTTGCCCCCCACCATGCCCTCGCCCTCCGCCAGCGCCGCCTCCACGGTGCCGCACCACCCAGCCAGCACCGCTGAGAAGCGTGCCACCAGCTCGGGGTTGCCGGCCGCCCTGGTCAGCGACTTGCCGCTGTGGTGGCCCACCACCGAGGCCAACAGCTTCTCGTCGGGCACCGCCAGCGCATCGTCGCTGCTGCTGGGTGTGCATGCTGCGGTGGCCTCGGCCAGCGTGGACACAAACTTGTTGGCGCCCTGGAAAGCGTGACAAAAGGGCGCCAGGAGTCAGGCAGGGATGGCGCGCAGTGTGCACGTATGTGCTGTACGTCATAGTTGCTGCTGCCTGGTGCTGCGGGCAGGCAGCCGCTGGCCCTTGCTGGGTGGTGCACGTGTGTTGAACACCCAGCTCTTCCTTGCACCGCCTGCCCTCACGCTGTGCAAGCCAGCCTGCGCTTGCGACGCAGCACCCACCTGCACGAAGTCATCTCTGGCGCTCTCAGCCTGCCGCCGCGTCGACTGCTGGCCCGCCACCAGCGGGATGTAGAGGTCTGACAGCAGCGCCTGCAGGTGGCTGAGCACCTGGGGCCCCACCTCCGCTGCCATGACATCGCTCTCCACGGTGCGCTCCTGCACACCCTTTGCCCCGGCCACCGATGAGAACGACAGCACCTTGCTGCGCAGCGGCTCGGTCTGCAGATAGCAAGCGGGCCGGCGGGCGGGCGTGAGCAACGGGTGCGGGTTCAGCGGCGGCGCTCACATATACATCAGCCGCCGCCAGGTGCCGCCGTGACCGCTGCTGCCGCCCAGCCCAGGCACCATACCGCTGTTCGCACCTCTAAGCTGGACACGTAGAGCTGGGGCGCAGCCTTGGGCTGGCCTTCCAGCACGGCGGGCACCTGCAGGGGTGCACACGACGTGCGAGGTTGGCGGCGGGCAGGGTTCTGCCGGCTAGGGTTCTCTGCGGCGGCACTGCACCCAGCGCCCCCACGCCCAATTGAAGCTCGCCTGGTAGAACCATGTGAGTGTGGCGACGCCCCCGGGTGCCAGGAAGGCGTCAACCTCTTGTCGGAAGGAGCTGCAGGCATTGGGGCAGGGAAGAGCTGTGTGCAGGTGCGGTGGGTTCCGGCGAGAAGGCGACAGCAGCGATCGAGCAGGGCACTGTGCAGCAAGCTGGGAGCAGGGCGGGTGCTGCAGAGGCTGCTGGTGCAGCACCCAGCGGCAGGCAGGCCAATGGACCCCCGCACTTACGTTACCGCCTGCTCTGAGACATCAGGCGTCACTCCAAAGGCCTCGGAGAGCTGCAGGGCAATGGTGGCAGGGCCACGGCACAGTTGGCAACATTGCTCACGGAGCTGTCGCTGTCGCTGGAGGCTCCCGCCGGTGCAAAAGCTCACTCTGGTGCAGATGTACTTGTGGCGCGCATCAAACGCGCTGGCCATGTTGCCGCCCCGTCGCTGTCGGGCGGTCAGCGGCTGTTGACTGCGAAGCGGAACGCCCTCCTCGAAGAGATTTGCTTGGGCGTGGCTTGTTGGTGCAATCGGAGAATTGAAGCGTCGGGCTCGGGCTCCGGAGAGAGACAGCTTGATGCCAGGTGGCGCCAGGTGCACCTGCCGCTCGTGTCGCGAGCCTGCCCGCCGGGGACCCCTGGAGGGCGCCGCCCATTACATGTCGTGCCTGCTGCCCCAGTCGCAATCCCTAAACAGCTTGGACTGATACTTGATGTCGGGGGAGGGTTACGGTTCAGTGGCATTGCGAGCGAAGCAGAAGCACACAACGGTCACGCGGCAGCCGGGGCTTGGCCTGGGCCAGGTGCCGGCAAGCACCTCAATGCAACAGTACTGAAGCAAGATATGATGTCCTTTCAACTATGACAAGGCAATTGCGAGCTCGATTGCAGGGCCTCTATCGGACTCGGCGCTTTGAGAGCTGGCGACGCTTGGCTGGTGCAGTGGTGCGCAGGTACTGAACAGCTGTGGCGGGGGCGGCTCACTGCTGGCATCTGTCCACTTGTAATGGCACGACATCAGACTGAGCATACCGGGTGCAGTGGCTGGTGCACGCGTCGACGGGCCCTGGCGCCACAGCAGTGGGGACTCGAAGTGGGGGCTCCCCGCTGCACTGCCCAAACTCAAGCTGTGCGCCGCCTGTACCCCTGCCTCGAAAGCACCGGGCTCGTCTTTCCCACCCGGATGGATGTGGCTGCTGCAGACCAGGCCTGCACAGCAGAGCGCACACTGCCTGGGGACTGGGGGCATGGACTGGGGGTTCCGTTGGGGATTAGAGGGATTTCAGGCGGGACCCCAGGTGCTCCCACACTTTAGTGCGCTGCTCCGGGCTCGCCCCCGTCTTCCCTCCGCTGGTTTCTCTTCAAGCCGCCCCGAGGTCACTCGCCCAGGAGTCTTTAGCAGACTGCGGCCAAACTGGTTCTGTGTTCTCGCCATCCTGGTGGCGTTCACGAGCAGCAGGAGCTTCGAGCCGGTCCTCGACATCTGGGGGCTGTCTTCAAGACGGCGGCGACGCGCCGGGTGAGCGCGGGCCCCTTGCGAGGAGAGGTTGCCTCCGGGGCCACCCTGTCACCAATAGCAGGGTGGTCGGCCCTTTCCTTGCGCTGGGCTGCCATACGAGCTAGCGGGCAGCACTGGGCCCCTCCTCCCGCCCGATGCCATGCCACAGGCACCCGCCCGGTGCGGCGCGCCGGCGCCAGCGTACGACCGCACACAATGCGCTACTCCTCCATGCAGCGCTACTGCAACCGCAGAGGCCAGCAGCCGCAGCAGCAGCAGCAGCAGCAGGCAGCAGGGGCGGCCACAGAGGGTGCAGCCGCACCAGCTGCAGCTGCAGCTGCAGCCGATGAGGCGACCAGCGCGCCGGCACCGGCAACCGCTTAGCGACACTATCTATCGCACACAGAATGCGGCCCCCTGAGCACGCCCCTTTCATCCCTGCCCTGCGTCACGCTGTGCACATCACTTGCTTCTGCCTGTGTCTGCCCTCCCTGCCCTGCACGTGCAGACATGGATCCAGCGTCAGTCGCAGCGGCGGCAGCTGCAGCGGCCACCGCTGACCCTTGCACCCAGAGTGCAGGCAGCGGCGAGGAGGCGCCAGATGTGTACGACTTGCGCCTCCATGTGGCGGCCATAGGAATCATGCTGGCCGTCAGCCTGGCAGGCGCCCTGGCGCCGGTGGCGCTGCGCCTTTCGTCCAGCGGCGCACGTGTCAGCACCGCAACAAAGCTGGGGACATTCTTTGGTGAGCCTCGTTGGCCTGAGCTGGGCAGCAGGATGCTACATGGTGGCCGCACGTCCTTTGCGCCCGCTGCCCTCACCTGGTGTGCTGCTCTCGGCAGCCTGTTGCCCCACTACAGCATTGCCGCCTCCCCACCGCGCCCCGTTACACCCCACCCCCGCTTCTTGCCCAGGTTTCGGCACGATCCTGGCGACCGCGCTGATTCACATGCTGCCCCCTGCGGCGGAGAGCCTGTCTTCGCCCTGCCTGCCGCCCTTCTTCCGGGGTGGCTACAACGCTTGGGCCTACCTCTTTGTCATGCTGGCCATGATGGGCATGCACCTGATTGACTTCCTGATCAAAGTGAGTGTGGGCGAGGCGGGGGTGGCGGGAAGAGGCTGCTTTGCAGGGGGAAGGAGGCATTGGTGGGTGTGGGTACGCTGAATCTGTGCAGCTGGGTCAGCCACGGGGCTGCCTGTGTGGTTGGGCTGGTCGCACAGAGGGCGCCGCTCGTGCACCAGCATGCGCATGCATGCCTCACGGCTTGTCCCGCGCTTGCTCTGATGCCTGCAGGGCCACTACCTGCGGCGGCAGCAGCAGCAGCAGCAGCAGCAGCAGCAATTGCAGCACGCGCACAGCCACGGCGACGTGGCAGGCGGCGGCGGCGGCAGCGGGCGGCCTGCGGCGCATGAGGGCTGCGAGGGGCACCATGTGGCGGTGATTAGCGCCCTGGTTGCCAGCAAAAGCCGGGCGGCGCAGCTGCAGGCGGAAGCAGAGGCAGAAGCGGTGGCGGCAGCAGCGGCGGCGGCGGCAGAGGGCGGGTACGCCTGCAGCGACGGGGAGGACGACGACAGCGCACACTGCAGCGAGCCGGATGAGATGCGGCGCCCGCTGCTGCGGCACGCGGCTGCGCAGCAGGCGGAGCAGGCGCGGCAGGCCAGCGAGGCTAGCCAGATCATTGGGCTGATGCTGACAGAGGCAGGCATCATCTTCCACTCAGGTGGGGCGGGCAGGGGTGGTACTGGTTGGGATGGCGTGATGGCAGTGAGGAGGCAAGTGCTCTGTGCTGTGCGGTTGGCTGGGCCAAGCAGCTTGTTCCCAGGAAAGAGGGTATGTTTTGAAGCAAGCCCGATACTGGCAGTTCGACGCCAGCTGGGCGCAGCATGGCAGCTAGTGCATAAGTTTTCAGCAAGCGCACCACCGGACCCCGCTCCCCGGCCCCACCAGTCGTCATGATAGGCACGGCCCCCGAGTGCCACCTGCCAGGCGACCCGGCAAGCTCACCGCCCCCTGCGTTTCCCCTCCTCCCCGCCCGCCCGCCCGCCCGCAGTCATGATAGGCACCACCCTGGGCGTCACCGGCGGCCCGGCCTTCCGGGGCCTGCTGGCCGCCCTCTGCCTGCACCAGTTTTTCGAGGGCTTTGCCATCGGCAGCGCGGCGGTGGACTCTGGGCTCGGGGCAGCACGCAGCGCGGCCATGGGGCTGGCCTACAGCGTGACCACCCCCGCTGGGATCGCCGTGGGTGAGTGGGCTGGTGGGTGGGGCGGGGCGAGGCGGGGCGGGGCGGGCGGCCGCCGCATCAGTTGGGCGAGGTGCTGGGCGGCGTGGTGTCATGCCGTCCCCATGCGCTGCGGGCTGGGTGAGGTGCTGCTTTGCACGGCATGTTAGCATGCCCCCCGCATGTTGCCTCGTGACACACCACTGTGTACATGTACCACTCCCCCTGAAAGGCGAAGGCATCGCGGGGTGTGCGCGCTTTAACCAGGCACGCCCGCCGCCAGCAGCAGACCCTCCGCCCTCACCCCCGTCCTTCCCCCGTCTCCTGCCCCACCGTGCAGGCATCGCGGTATGCGAGAGCTTTGACCAGAACGCGGCGGGGGCGCTGCTGGCGGCGGGCATCAGCGACGCGGTGTCGGCGGGGGTGCTGATTTATGTGGTGCTGGTGGGACTCGTCACCCCCATGATGACCGACAGCCACTGGCTGCGCAGCCAGCGGTGGCCCTTGCAGGTGGGCGCGTTCATGGCGTTCTATGCCGGCGCCGGCGTCATGGCGCTGCTGGGGCGGTGGGCGTGAGGCCGCCCACTTCCGTGCGCACGCGCACTTTTGTCAGGTGCCGTAGATCAAGATTGCCTCACGCGTTGTTGTCTCCTTCCGCAAGCTCGCAACAATTTTGCATCGATCTGAGAGGAGACTGTACATGATTTTTCTTCCACTTCCCCTTGCTGTACGCCACTGCCCTCTCCCTGCCTTGTCCATGCCATCTGCTTCCTCTGCCGTACCGCTGGCTCCTCTTCCTGTTGTTCCCTCTTTCATCGCTGAGCGCTCCAACCCATGCACACTGGGCACTCAAGCCGACGCACGCCTCCCTCGAGAACAAGATCTGTTGCAAACGAACAAAACTGTGGTTCATCTGGGCGGCTTGACGCCCGCAAGCGTGGTACCATTGAAAGCACTGCTGCAAGCATTCTCGCTGGACAGGCAGCCTTTCTGGGGTCGTTAAAACACTGCTGGCCAGCCGGGGCGGCTGCACGCACTGCTGCGCATTCGGGCGTCGACTGCTCCCGCTTGCTGGCACGCTGCCTACTTGCCGCCGCCGCCAAAGAGGTTTGAGAAGAGCTGGGCGGCGTACTGCGGTGCCGCCAGCTCCACGGGGGTCATGAAGCTGACCAGCTTCTCGTGTACGTGGTACCGCAGCTTGCGGCCCTTGGAGGCCCTGCGGTCCACCGCCTTGCGCTGCTTGGGGCCCTGCAAGAATGGTGGAATGGAAAAATGGAGGAATGGAAGGGATGAATATATAGTGATGCAGACGTGGCAGCGCAGCAAACGGTCCTTGCAGGTGCGGCGGTCCACCACCGGCTTGGGACCCTGCGTCGAGGCGGGAGGGGCGTGTGGGGTGGGGGATGGCAGGATGCGAGGCAGGGTGAGTGCGACAGGGCGGAGGGGAGGCGGGTGTGCATCAGGGGGTGCGAGGGGCGGGGGCGGGGTTGAAGGGGACTGATGCCGGGCAAGGGAACCAGTGTAGGGCGGGCAGCAATGAGGGGCAGAGGATGGGATGCTTGGTGAGGGTTGCAGCGCATTGGCAGTAGCGGCAGGGGCTGCGGTGGGGGCTGCAGCTGCATCAGGGGCGGGAGGCGCAGCCGGCGCACCGTTTGCCAGTTGGCGCCGCCGGCCTCGGCCGACCCTTCCAGGAACTCGCGCAGCAGCGTCTGGTAGAACTCTGCAGGGGGAGGCGGAGGGAGGGAGGGAGCCCAAAGTCAGGGTGGATGTAAAGAGCCTGCTTCAGGCCGCCGCGCTATGGCCGCTGGGAGACGGACCTCCACCAGCTTGCCCACCTGTGTCGTCAAAAGTCTCCGGGTCGCGCTCATCATCCAGCGGTGCATCGTCTAGCGCGTCCTGCAGGAGGGAGGAGGCAGGAAGCGGGGGAAACATTGCCCGAACACTTTGCGATTTCGAAACAAGACGGCCTGGGCGGCCAATAACCAGCTCTTGAGCGTCGCACTATTCAAAGGCTACTATAATGGGCGCCATAATCAAACACCGCGGCCAGCCAAGTCTTCCAAGAGGCACCCATAAGGCAGCGCGACTGGCGGCGTCAGGCAGGACCCCCCAGGAAGCAAGCGTCGCAGGCAATCAAGTTTACAAATTTCCGAATTTCTTATCTGCGGTGAAAGACCCGCACCCCCCCACCTCCACCACCTTCACCCTGCCTCTACCACCACCAACAACAACACCTGCCAACAACCAAGCATCCCATTGCGCTCCCGACCGACACTACCTACAACCCCTTCGTCTACGCACACCTCCCCCATCGCTGCCACCACCCCTGAATTACCTCTGCATCTTCCTCCCCCAGCCGCTGCCGCTTTGCCGCCGGCTGGTCGGGGTGCGGGCACAGCAGGCGCTGCGCTGGCTGCTGCTGCGCCGCGCGCGGCAGGCGCGTGCGCTGAACCACTTTGCTGGAGTCCTGCAGACGCCACAGGAGGGAGGGGCAGGGGCGGGGGGCAGGCAGAGCGCTGTGAATCATGCTCCATGCAACATATGAGGGAGGGGGAGGGGTCGAGAGCAGAGCAGGGACGCCGCACGCTGCTGCGCGCAACGGCCAACCAACAACGCGCCCCTGCTCCTGCACCGGAAGCAACCGTCACCAGACTGCTGCTGGGGCGCCCCACGCCTGCACGAGCTGCGCCACTCGCCACCTGGGTGCTGAACCACCAATAGAAAAGCCGCTGCTGCCAGCCAGACCCAACCGGTCGGCAGGCCGCTGCCCGCACTCGCGCAGCAATAATGAACTGCTGCTGAAAAATGGTTAACTTATGTGACAGTTCTCACCTGCATGAGCTGCGCCACCTGGGTGCTGACGCTCTGGTTCAGCGCCTTGAGCTGCCCGCCGCGCAGCGTGGCTCCGCCTGCGGGTGCAAGAGGGCGGGCGGGATGATGGGTGGGTGGGCGAGGCTGAGGTGCGGCAGCAGGGGGGGGTTGGAGACGGAGCGGGTGGGCAGGCCGCGGTCAGGCGGGTGCACCAGGGGTGTTCCAGGGGAGCTGTCGGTTGGGGGTATGAGCGCGAGCCAGCACATCACACAGCCAAGCTGGGCCGGGGTGGGGCCAAAGCGTGTCTGCCGCAGTCAACTGCTGCGAATGGCCTGCTTTCCCGCCAACCCGTCTGACCCGCAGTTAAGCGGGCCCCCACCATTTCAGCCACGTGGGACAGCCGACAGGGCAATGAGCGATGCGCGTGGTGGTGAAGGGGAGAGCAGGCTCAGGCTGGTCAAAGGCTGCCGACTGGGCACGCACCTGTGGTGAGCATGGTCTTGCGGTGCCACCGGTCGATGGCCGCGTCCCTGAAGGGAGCAAAGGAGGCGTAGCTGCCCTCCAGCTGCACCCACAGCTCCTCTGAGCGCGCCGGCTGCGCGCCCTGCTGCCGCCCCTCCCCGCCCGATGGCTGCTCCTCGCCGCCACGCGCGCGCTTGGCCCCCGCGGCGGCCGCGCCATCCACGCCTGCCGCCGCGGCGGCCTCGCCCACGGCAGGGTTCTGCCCCGCCAGCGCCCCCACCAGCTGAAGCAAGTCGCCGGCCAGCGCAGCAGCGTCGGCTGCTAGGCCGGTGAAGGCGGCAGCAATGTCAGGGCCGGAGGCAGCCGCCACCGCCTGCATCTCTCCCTGCACGGAAAGAGGTGCCAGCGGGCGGCAGGGAAGCACTGGGCATTCGCCAGGCGCGGTACCCTGACGTGCTGGGCAGGTAGTGATGGCAAGGCGGCCCCACACCAAGGGGATGTGGTGCAGCAGAGGCTGCAAGCGTCACATGATCATCATCATCATCAGCAGCAGCACAGCAGGTCACAACAGATCTGGCTACCATTTTATGCACCGGCATGCTGCTCTCGCCAAAGCCTCAAGCAACGCAGCTGCTGCGCACCTGCGGCAGGCGGTTTGCCCCAGCCAGCGCGCGCTGCAGCAGGATGCGCGCCTCCAGCCCCCGCTGCCACACGCTCTTCTGAGCCTGCACGCCCAGGCGGGAAAACAAAGGTTTCATCCATCGACCTGTCAGCAGCCATTTTGCAGCACGGTCCTGAACATGCTGCCACAACAGGCGGCTGTGCCGCCCACCCAGGGAGGCGGCCAGGCAGGCGCACTGGAGGGAGGGCAGCAGGCACATGCTGGGCCCGCGCAGCCTTCCTGCCTCTGCAGCGGCGCCGGCAGAGCACACACACACACTGCAAAGCAGCCACACCCCGCCAGCCGCAAGCCAACCCAGCTGCCAACCGCCTTGCTCAAGACCAGCAGCATCCTTTTCGGAAGCCGCCGGACAGTGCCATGCCACTCCTTCACAACCACCCGCCAGCCGCCCTGCCCACCCACCTGCACCGCCACCGCTTTCCTCCGCTCCTTGGCGGCCCGCTCCTGCAGCCCCGCCAGCGCCGCTTGCTCATCCTGCAGCACAGCACGCACAACACAGCACACAAGAAAGGAAGGTGAGCCAAGCGGGCTGTGAGGGGCCGATTGCACTGGCTGGCAGTACAACGCAGCGGGCATGCATGCAGGGAGGGCGGCGTCTGCTCATATCCCGTGCCACGCAAGCAGGAAGGAAGGAGGGAGGGGCAGCCACGCTGAGACATGAGCTGGGGGCAGAGGCTACACTAAGTAACTAGCCCACGCCCACTCGCCGCAGGAACCCACCCGAGCTGCTGCAGCCACTCCCGCACTGCAGCTGCCGCTCTGCCATATACAGATGTATAAGTAAAACCCCCAGCCCATCATGCGTCAACGGTCCGCCCCACCCGGCCCACCTGTTGCATCGCCGCGTACTCTTGTTCTAGAGCGGCCATCTCGTCATCCGCTGCCGCCGCCACAACCGCCGCCGCGCCGCCGCCGCGGCCCTCCCCATCCTCCATCTCCTCATCACTGCTGCCCCCCGCCTGCTCGTCGTCGTCGGACGCGCCAGCAGCGGCGGCACGCACCGCACGCCGCTTCAAGGCGCCGCCGCTACCCGCTGCCGCTGCTTCTGGCGGCTCGTCATCACTGCTGCCGCTGCCGCCTGCATCGCCCGCGAGCCACCCATCCACCCCATCCTCGCTGCCGCCCTCCTCCTCCTCGCTGCCGCTGCCGCTGCCGCTGTCGCTGCCAGCGTGCGCCGCTCGCCCGTTGGCATGCGGCACGTCGCCCTCCTCCTCGTCTCCCTCCCCGCTGCCGCCCTCCTGCTCCTCTTCGCTGCTGGCCCCCTCCTCTCCCTCCTCCTCCTGCTCCTCCCCCTCCCCCTCCTCCCCCTCATCCGACTCCTCTCCGCCAAACACAGCCGCCCGGCTGCTTCGCCGCCCAGAGTACGCCCGCCCCTCCATCACAATATCGCCGCGCAGACGCTGCGACTCCTTGCCCCGCCTGCAGCCAGGCGAGCAGGCAGGAGCATGCATGGCCTCAAGACGTGCAACTGACAGGCACGGGTAGTGTGAGGAAAGTGCAGCAAGAGGGGACGGTGCCACTGGAGGCGCATGGTAATCGGTGCGGCAGGCAGGTGCGGCGCACACATGTCGTATTCTGCGCGCCTGACGGCCCGGCCGCTGCCAGCTTATGAGCAGGAAGCAGGCGAAGCAGGTGAGGCAGGCGCTGGCGCTGTGCACGTCAAACAAGCTCACCTGCGGGGCACCGCCGCTGCCAGCTCATCGTCGCTCTCCTCAAGCGCCGGACCGGCGCCAAATACATCAGACTCGGGATCAAACTCTGCAGCAGGGTATCATAGCAAGGAAAGCAATGACAACAGTGCCGGTCAGGCTTAGCAGGCGGCGGCGGCGGCAGCACCGCCTGCATTGGCGGCGACGGCGGTGGCTAGTCGCCACGATGCCGGCGGCGGTCCCCTGCCACACCTTTCGTGGGCGCGGGATTGAACAGGTCCGCTAGCTCTTCCGCCAGACTCTTCTTCTTGGGCATTGCTGCCGCCGCTGCTGACGGGCCTATATGCTGTTGATTGTACTGAAGGAAGCTTTGAAGACAGCTAGCAACAACAAATACGCTCAGAGGTGCAGCGGGAAATGCTGTCCACCATGCATGCGCAGCGAGAGAGGCGCCCTCGCTTGCAGACAACTGTGCACTTGACCAACGCGCCAAGTAATATGGGCAAGCTTTGAAAGGCACTCTCTCGGCCCGACAGTGCTGTGCATGCTGTCGGCAGGTTTGGCTGGCCAATTGCCGCCGAGCGCCTGAAGCCGGCGCCAATTGGCACAAAGCACATTATATTTGAGCTTATATCAAGGCGCTCTTTCGCCGTCCGAGCCCTAAGCAAATGCCCGCGGCGGCAACAGAGGGGCCAGAGGAGAGGAGCAGCTCTGAGGGCGTTCAACGGGAGCTGAAGGCCAGCCAGGGCGCTCCAATGACGTTGGAAGCCTCGCAGCCAGCGTGTGGTGACGGCGGCACAGGCGCCACACTTCCCGCCGCCACCGCTGCCGCTGCCAGCGACCAGCACGCGCTGCAGCTGGCGCTGCTGCTGCTGGAGCGAGGGCGGCACCAGGACGCCCTGGCAGCGCTGCAGCCGCTGCTGGCGCGGCAGGCAGGCAGCCCTGAGCTGCTGTGCCTGCAGGGCTGCTGCCTGGCAGCGTCGGGCAGCCGTGCGCAGGTGCGTGCAGCCCACTTGAACTCTGGTACTCAGCAACACAGCAGCACAAGATGGATTTGTGTGCCCTTGCGTGCGCGTTCGCCAATAATCCCCTTGTCTTGCTGTGCCCGCTGCCGGCAAGCTTGTTCCCGCCAGCTCCTACTGTCGGTGGGCCCCGCCACGTGCCCCGCAGCCGCCCGCCCTATTGCTGTTCTAAAGCCGGCAGTGCTTCCGTCTTGCTACTCCGAAATGCGGAGGCCTCCTCAACAGCCTCTGCTTCCGCTGCCGCCCAGGCCACTGCTCTTGCCATGGCATTTGAACCAGTGCTGTGGTTATGCTGCGCTCTTCCCTGCTGCAGGCCCTGGCGTCCTTTGCCGCCGCCCTGGCCACCGACCCAGGCTGCGTGCCTGCCCTGGTGGGCTGCGCTGCTGTGTACAAAGACAGCGGGCTGCTGGCAGAGGCGCTGCAGGCGCTTGAAAAGGCGCACACTCTCGTGGAGCCCCAGGCAGCGGCGGCAGCGGCAGCGGCAGCGGAGGAGGCAGAGGCGGCAGACGCAGCGCTGCCACAGAAGGTTGGGGGCGCGGCAGCGGCGGAGGAGGCAGAAGGTGGGGAAGAGGCAGCAGGGGCAGGAGGGGGAGGAGAGGTTGAGGGAATGGCAGCAAGCGCGGCGGCACTGGGGGAGGCACTGCAATCTGCAGCGGCAGTGGCCGACGCGGCGCCCCCTGCGGCGGCCCAGGCAGCGGCAGCAGCACAGGCGGCGGCCCCGAGTGCCGGCACGGCGGCGGGCGCGCTTGCACGGTGCATCCCGTGCGGCACGACCGACGTGCGGCAGGCGCTGGCTGTTGTGCTCACAGACTTAGGTACGGGTGCCTGCCAGGGTTGTCAGAGGCATGCTGTGCGTGCTGCATTGTTTTGCCTGCCAGGTCAGCATTCGTCGCCAGGTCAGCGACCAGGGCCGAGTGCCAGGCTGTCAATGCATGACGGCGGCTCCCTCTGCAGCGCTCTCCCTCACCCTGTCTCCCTCTGTGCTGAACTGTCGCCCGCCCCTGCGTCCTCTTTGTGCACTTGTATGCACTCTGCCCGTTTTATAACGTGAGCTGCCACCGGCCCGCACCCGCCATCTCTTGCACCCACCCCGCCGCCGCCTGCTGCCCTGCGCAGGCACGCAGCAAAAGCTGGCGGCCCATGTGGGTTGGAGGCTGCAGTACGAGCGCGCGGTGGCCGTGTGCCCCGGCTACGCGCCAGCACACTACAACCTGGGTACGTTGCACAGCCAGACAGCGGCTCGTACTTGGCTGCTGCCAGTCCCAGCTGCTGCCGAGCCCCGGCTCGGCTGCCCTGCCTGCCCTGCCTGCACAGCCTCCCAATATCCACCCCCAGCCGCCGTAGCTGCACCCAGTGCTGACTGGCAGGCCTCCCGCAGTGCACCTGCTGCCGCCGGCGCGCACTCTCGAGGTTGTTGCACCCCGCTGCTGCTCACTTGGCCCTCCTGTCCCGCTGCCGCAGGTGTGGCAGCGGCGGAGGCGGGCGTTATTGACGAGGCGATACGGCACTACTCCAAAGCGGTGGGTTGGCGGGCATGGCTGCCCGCTCATCTCCCCTACGCCGTGTGTTTGGCCCCACCCCCTGGAACTGGCCTGCTTCCGTTTCAAATTTCAAACGTCTGGTGGCTGTCACCCCCTTGGCAGCACTCTGCCCCACCTCAGCATGCACCCACACCTTGCGCTTTCCTCGCCACCGCTCGGGCTGCGCGTTGAAGGGCCTGCAGCTCTGCATGCGCCCATCTGCCACTACCAGCCTTTACGGCCTACCACCCGCCTGGCCCCTCGAATGTGCGCTGTGCTGCAGGTGTCGTTGGCGCCGCGCTACGCCGAGGCCTGGTGCAACATGGGGGTGATGCACAAGCAGCAGGTGGGGCGGGGGGCACGGGATGACCCAGGGTGGGGGTGTGGTGAAGGCTGGGGGGCGGGGTTAGCACACGCAGCAGGTTGGGAGGGGGGGCACTGGCCGACCCAGGGTGGGGGTGTGGTGGCGAAGGCTTGGGGGCGGGGTTAGCACCTGGCACCCTCGGCAGATATGCCATGTGCGCCCTCCCTTCCACCCTGTGCCCCCATATCCCCCCCCATCCCCTGCAGGGGCGGCTGGAGGAGGCGATTGCGGCCTATGGGCAGGCCCTGGCTGCGTCCCCAAACCTGGAGGTGGTGCAGCAAAACCTGGCGGCGGCCCTGACACAGTACGGCACGCAGATCAAGGCGGCAGGTGAGCGAGGGAGGTCCAGCTGTTCACACGAAATGAACAGAGAAGTGGGCAGCCAACTGCCAGCTGCACCTCGCCACCGGGTGCCCTGGTTGCAGTTGCATGACCCGTATACAAGTCATGCCACTGAAGTTGGGGATGGCAGTGGCGTGCTGTGCAGACAGGGGCAGCTGAGAGGGCTTGCGTCACACCGCCACCATCAACTTGCAACCTCTTATTCAGTCCCGGTTGTGTGCCGCACCGGGAACCGTCATCTCTGCTGAGACGTACACGGTGTAACAGGAAGGAAGGAAGGAACCCTGGCTGGCTCTCGCACCTGCAGGCAGGGTGGCCGAGGGGCTGGCCGCATACGAGCGGGCGCTGGCGCTGGCGCCGAGGCACGGTGAAGCGCTGTACAACCTTGGGGTGGCGCACACCGAGCTGGGCCAGATTGACAAAGCGCTCTTCATGTGAGTGTGGGGTGGGTTGTGTGTGGGGGATGAGGGCGTACTTGTGCGGTGCGATTTCAAGAGAGAAAAGGAATGTACGGCTTCCGTTTTTGATGTGCATCGCGCTAGGTACAAGTGGTGGGGTCTGAAGGGTATACGTCACGTGAGGCCGGTACTTACCTCTACTTACCTCCTGGTCCTGGTTCTACCACATATTGGCGGGCGCAGGTACCAGACGACGCTGCTTACATGAGGCCAGTACTGCCTACCACTCAGCCCTGCCTCTGCCGCACTCCGGTGCAGGTACCAGACGACGCTGGCGGTGCAGCCCGGCTGCGCAGAGGCTCACAACAACCTTGGTGCGTGCGCCGCCCGCCTGGGCGAGAATGGGCAGGGCCGCCTGGTTTTGTGCTGGCTGCTGGCTGGGAGGGAAGGGTGGGCTGCTGGAGGGGCGCTGGTGCCTGCTGCGGCTGCTGGGTGTGCCCGCTGGCCTCCCAGCCGGTGGCTGCGGCCCGCTGCCTGCCAGCGCGCCCCCGGGCCTGCCACTCGCACACACCGTGCCGCCTTCCCCTGCTCGCCTTGTGCGGCTGTGCGAGCCCCATTGTATATCAGCAACTCATTGTGACCGGAAGTGTTGACTGTGGCATGCCCTGCAGGCGTGCTGTACCGCGAGCAGGGCAACATTGAGCGGGCAGTGCAGTGCTACCAGGCGGCGCTCAACGTGCGCCCCAACTTCCCGCAGGTGGCTAGCTGCGTGGGGTGTGGGTCTGTGGGTGGGAGCGGGTCAGCGTGGCAGGGGGAGATGTGCTGCTTGGCCACCTGGGCGCGGCATCCAGCCCCCATCCACCTTCTATGCGCACATGGCTGCCAGGCCGCCACGAGAAGATGCACCGAGCTGAGCACGTGCCTCACCGGCCCAACTGCTGCCCCTCTGGTCACCGGGTTGTCTTCCCGTTCCTCTCGTGCCCAAACGAAGTTGAGCACTTTCAGCTGCATCTACTCACTGCGTCAATCCACCTTGTCCCCCATGTGCACAGGGCCTGAACAACCTAGCAGTTGTGTACACCCAGCAGGGCCGAGCGCAGGTGAGGCGAGCGGGCGACGCATACTGGCAGCCTGCGCATGAGACTTGTGTGTGTGTGTGTGTGTGTGTGTGTGTGTGTGTGCGCGCGCGCCTGTGCGTGCATTGTGAGGCAGCTATGTGTGTGCGCGAGGGTGCTTGTAGCAGCAGCCCAAGCAGTTTGGCTGCACCCAGCCAGAGGCAGCATAGGTGAGGGGCAGAGCGACATGAGCTGGCGAGTGTGCCATGGTGTACGCATGCCCGCGCCGCCGCCAGCCGCAAGCGGGATGCCTCTGGCAGCACTGGCGTGCCACCGCCTGCCGCCCGGCATCCCATTGTCCCCACCTGCCCCCTCCTCTGCCTGCCTGCCTGCACCGCGCCTGCAGGAGGCGCTCCAGCTGCTGCATGCCGCGGTGATGGCGGCGCCAACCTATGCAGAGGCGTTCAACAACCTTGGAGTGCTGCAGGTGAGTGGGTGGGTGGGTGACTGCGGAGTGCAGCAGAGCGTGCGCCCTCCACCTCTGCCCACGCCATCTGTGCTGGCAATTGCAGCATTTTGTGAGCTCTCTTAAGCTATTCCAGGCCGTTTGCTCCAAGGTCATATCACAAACGGGCAGCCACCTCACACACCTCTCCGCCCGCCGCGCCCCCGCCACCGCTCCCCCCGCCTCCCCCGCAGCGTGACGTGGGCGCTGTGCACGATGCGATTGCCAGCTACCAGCGCTGCCTGGACCTGGAACCGACCAACCGGCATGCAGGTGGGGGCTGGCGGAGCGGGCAGCGTGCGCCGTTCAAGTGTGGTTTTGTGTGGAATCAGCCGGGGCGGGACATGCGCCGGCAGCGCCAGGCAGGGGCACGGCAGCACTGGAGGTGTGTGTATGTGGGAGTGGGGCGGCTTTCGGGCATGCCGTATCCTGAGTTTGCTGTTGCTGCTGCGCACGCCGGCGCCTGCGGCTTGTGATGAGGCTATAGAGCAGCACCTGCTGCTTGCCCTCCACACATCTTCAAGACTTGGCACCACCGGGAGGGCTTGCACCTGGTCAGATGTCACCACGAGTGCTGCCGCCTTTCCCGACGCAACCCTCTCTTTGCGCAGGCCAGAACCTGCTGCTGGCGCTCAACTATGTTCACCACGGGGACAGCCGGCTGGTGTGTGAGGCGCACGACCAATGGGGGCGCCGCTTCCAGGTGCGTGTGTCTTTGTGTGTGTCTGGGTGTGATGAGGGAGGATCTCATGGGGGCGCCGCTTCCAGGTGCGTGTCTGTGTGTCTTTGTGTGTGTCTGTGGGTGGGTGGGTGGCTGGGGAGCCCACCTCTCAAGAGCGGGTGCGCCCACAAAAGCCCCGCGCGTGTGCACGTGCGTGTGTGTTTGAAGCGGGGAGAGTTTCGCATGCGGGGGGGCGGTCTCAGATGGGCAGAGGTGCCGTGGGTGTGGGCATGGAAAGGCGGGGAGGGGCAGCGCTTCCAGGTGTTTTGTGGGGCATGGCATGTGTGTCATCACCCGTTCCTGACCACCACCACCACCACCGCCCCCTTGCCTGCCCACAGGAGCTGCACCCGCAGATGCCACCGCTGACGGCCGCAGATGTGGACACAACAGAGGGGCGGCCGCTTGTGGTGAGCGGGCCAACGACTGGGGCTGGTGTGGTGGTGGCCCCCGCCTCCCCTGCCTGTCTGCTTGCCCCGTTTGCAATCCTTGTCACCTGGCCCTCGCCTCTCCTGGGGTGCCGCCCTCCCTGCCCAGCCCGCAGTCCCCTCCTGCTCTGCTATTGCCTCTCCCCCGGCGTCACAACACGCTGCATCTCAACACCCCCATCACCGGCAACACCTAATCAGCATCATGACGATTGCACTATCTTGTCAAAGTGAAACCCGTCGCCTCAACACCCCTGTGCTCCCCTGGTGCTCACTCCCCTTGTACCCTCCGCCTCCGGGCCCCCATAGGTGGGCTACATCTCCCCCGACCTCTCCACCCTGACAAATTCACCCTCTTGTCAACGCCCAACACCCCTGCACTCCCCTATGCTCGCCCCCCTTCCACCCCTCCCGGCCCCCCTCCAAGCTACGTCTCCCCCAACCTCTCCCTCCATCCATCAGTCTCCAAAAGTCCTCTATCGTCTCCAAAAGTCCTCTATCGTCTCCAAAACCATCATCCCAACACCCCCTGTGCTCCCCCTCCCCCCCGCAGGTGGGCTACGTCTCCCCCGACCTCTTCACCCACTCGGTCAGCTACTTTGCCGAGGCGCCGCTGGCGCACCACAGCCCCGCAGCAGTGCGGCACATCGTGTACAGCTGCGTGCCCAAGGTGAGCGCACCTGTGAGGTGCTTGATCGACGTCCACAGCAATGAGGCTGCAAACCTGCGTGATGTGGCTGATCAACATGTTGTGCACCTTGATTTCTGATGAGGCGCATGGGGTGGCGTGCCCAGGGTGGGGGCGGGCTGGTGGCTTGAGGTGGGAGGGAGGCTGGCCGAGGCGGCGGCTTGCAAGAATCGAGGCAGCTGAGCTGAGGAGGGGGCAGCAGGGAGGCAATTAGGCGAGCCGGCGTGGCAGCAGTGCGGCAACAGGGCGGCGGGGCAGGACAGCAGCGGGGCATGGGGGCAGTGCCGGGCACTGTGCTGAGTACCTCCGCCTGTCTGCCCCGCCCCTCGTCCCACCCTCCCCTCCTTCACCCGCTTCACCCCTTGTCTCGCCCCCGTCTCAGGCCGACTCCAAGACCGCCAAACTCAAGGGCGAGGTGCTGGCAGCGGGCGGCATGTGGCGCGACGTGGCACGCATGCCAGAGGCAGGCAAGCAGGGCGGAGCAGGCACTTGGGGCGGTTTGGGCGGGCGGGTGGGGGGCCGGCGGGCAGGCTGCTGGGGCTGTGAGCTCAGCCAGGCCTGGCTGCTGAGGCGGTGAGCGCCGGGCAGTGCTCGCCTAGGGTTCCTTGATTGGTCTCGACCTGTGTGCAGCTAGCAGGGGCCTCAGGATTCGCGTCGACCGCTGCCCTGGTCGTGCCCTGGAAGCGGGGCCGCCCTGCCTCGCCTGCACCCTGCCCGCCTCCCTCCCTGCACAGCTGGCGCAGCTGGTACCGCAGCTGGTACCGCAGAATGAGGATTGGATGTGCTCGGGGAGCCGACCGGGCACCCAGCCACCCCCGTCCCCTCCATCCCCCGGCCCCGCCTTACATTTCTTTCACCCACAATTCAACGCTTTATTTATTCATGTGCAGAGCTGGCGCAGCTGATACGTCAGGACAGGGTGGACGTGCTGGTGGAGCTGACGGGGCACACGGCCAGCAACCGGCTGGGGGCGGTGGCGCGCCGCCCAGCACCCGTGCAGGCAAGCCCCGCGGTTGGGGCGGGGGGCTGGCGGGTGGGGGCCGAGTGGGTAGCGCGTCTGTGCCGGCGGCAGGCGAGGGCGCCAGTGCCCACCTCTACGCTGCCCTCACCTCACTACCCGCCCGACCGCGCGTGCTGCCTTCATAAACAGCAATCCTGCCTGCGTGCCTGACGCCTGGTGGTGCGCATAGCAGCTGGCTGGCCCGCCCGGCTGCCCCGCACCCCTGGCCGCTGCCCCCAGCCGACGTGCTGTGCCCTTGGGTTGGCATGCGTGCCTGCAGGTCATCTGGAGTGGTCGCCCGCCCACTTGAGGGGACGTATGGAATACTCACGGAAACGTTCACCCCGCGGGCGGCCTGCTTTCCATGCAACGCAGGTGACCTGGATTGGCTACCCCAACAGCACCGGGCTGCGCGCCGTCGACTACCGCATCACAGACGCAATCTGCGACCCGGTGGACACCGCCCAGACCTTCACGGGTGCGCCATGTTTGCTTCTTTGCCTTCTAGACTTCAGAGTGGCTAGAAGCACATCATCACGAGCCATCAGAAGGCCCTCCCCCCTGCCTCCCCTGCAGAGGAGCTCATCGTCTTGCCCGCTGCACTGCCGACTCTCTCACCCTCTCATTCTCTCTCCACCGGCCACCCACCGCATGACGGCAGGGGAGGTCACGATCGCTCACTCTGTTCTCTTTTTGCCCCCATACGCGCATGGGTTGCAGAGGAGCTCATCCGCCTGCCCGGCTGCTTCCTGTGCTACACCCCCGCCCCCGACGCGCCCCCCGTGGCCCCCGCGCCCGCCGAGCTTCACGGCTTCATCACCTTTGGCAGCTTCAACGCCCTGGCCAAGCAGACGCCCGAGGTGGGGCTGCTGTGGGCACTGTTACCCCCTTTTGCACAAGGTGTAGCTTTAGTGTCAAGGGGCAGGTTCCCCACCTTCGGCAGCTTTTACGCCGGGGCGCTAGCTGCTGTGTTCCAGTCCGACCCACTTGTTATTGTGGGTTGGCTTTACATGTCTCGGTAAAAAGGTGTCAGGTTTGCACCTGTGGAAGCTCCAAAGGCCCGGCCCGCAACCAAGTGCTGCGCTCGCAGGCGCGCGTCCTGGCCGTGCCCCCTCGTCTTCCCGACCCTGCCCGCCCGCCTCTGCCCCGCCTGACCCTGCCCTCCCCCTGGGCCCCCTGCACCCCGTCCCGCACCCCCTCCAGGTGCTGCGTGTGTGGGCGCGCATCTTGCTGGCGGTGCCCGGCAGCCGGCTTGTGCTCAAGAACAAGCCGTTTGCTTGCGAGGTGAGCTGGCCTGGGGGCGGGCGAGCTTACGCTGGTGCCAGCATGCCTGGCCGCCTCGACACCTGGTGCCGCTGCATGTCCACTGTAGTAATTGGGGAGCAAGTGCGCGGCAGCACATGGGCCGGCCTCCGCTGCTCACCCCACCCATGCCTCATATCCTCCCTCAGGCTGCCCTGCTGTGCTTGCTGTGGTCGCAGGTGGTGCGCCACCAGTACTGGCTCCTGCCATGTCAGCCTCCCTGCCTTCCCTGCCAGCCTCTGATTTCTTACTGAGCTAAGCGAAGCACATTGCTAACTTTACGCCCCCGGCAGGTGGTGCGAAACCAGTACTGGCGCGTGTTTGAGGAGGCGGGGGTTGAGCGCAGCAGGGTGCGCACAGCACAGCACGGCACAGCACAACGCAGCACACAGCACAGCACAGTAGACCTGCCACGCGCCGCTGTCCTGGCCTGCATGCCGTGGCCTGTGCGCCCTCACCAGCTTGCCTGACCCAGCCAGCCCGCCTGCCCCGCCCTCTGCTGACTCGCCTGCCCGGCTGGCCTTGTCCGCCCTCCCTGCCTGCGCGCACCTCCATAACCGCCCCCCACTCCCCGCTCGTCTGTCCACCTACCATGGTGCAGGTGGACCTGCTGCCTCTGGCAGCTGCCAATAGGGACCATCTGGCGCAGGTGGGCCCCTTCTTCCGGCCCCCGCTGTTGGCGTGCTCAGGGGACGCTCTCTGCAAGTGCCTGTGGGGGCTGTCGGGGGCCCGCTGCTGCTGCTGCTGCTGCTGCTGCTGCTGCTGCCAGTTCGGCCTGTCCCCCTTGCATCCAGCCGCTCAAGTGCACGTTGAGTGTTGCCAGCATCGTCCTCACCCCAAACGTACAAGGCATGTTATATGTTGGGCTTCACTTCCGACACCAAACCTTGCATCACCGTCATGTACCGCCCGCCACCTGCAACGTGTACCGCCGTACCGCCCCGCACCCCCGCTCAATGCAGTACGCCATGATACACATCAGCCTGGACCCCTGACCTTGCGCCACCCTGTACTGCCCTGCACCTAAACATGTACCGCTGTACCGCCCTGCACCCCCCCCCACTGCAGTACGCCATGATGGACATCAGCCTGGACCCCTGGCCCTACGCCGGTACCACCACAACCACAGAGTCCCTTTATATGGGTGGGTGGCTGGGTGTGGGTGGCTGGGTCCTGGGCCCCTCGTTGGGTGGGTGTGCGTGGGTGGGTTCTGGGCCCCTTTGTTGGGTGGTGGGCGGGTGGGTGGGTGGCTGTCGTGCTGCAAGCGCTGTGTGTGGGGTGTGTTGGATTTTCCAGGGGCTGACCAAATTGGGAAGCGGTACCGCCGCGACCGAGCCGCGCCATCATGGGCAGATGGGGTGGGGTGGGGTGGGTGGGCCACCAGGCCGCACTAGAGTGGAGGGTGTGAATGTGGGGCAGGCACCGCAGCAACAGAGTCACTCCACCCTAGCCAGGTAGGCTTACTCTTTCCCGGTAGTGTGCCGCGCCTGGAGCCGCCGTCTTTTTTTAGGCGTACATGGTGTGAAAGCAAGGAAGGCAGGAAGGAGGGCCGAAAAAACCGAGGGGAAGCAGCGCAGCAGTCGGCGTGGCACCCCCCATCTGGCCTGCCTGCAGCCCAGCTGCCCGGGGCCCCAGCCCTGTCCTTGGCCCATTTCATCGTTATCATCATCCCACTCACCATCCCTCCTCCGTCTCCCCCTACCTCCCCCCGTCCACCACACTGCAGGCGTGCCCTGCCTCACCCTGGCAGGCAGCTGCCACGCACACAACGTGGGGGTCAGCCTGCTGTCGGCTGTGGGGCTGCAGGACGAGTGGGTGGCCCACAGCGGTGCGCGGGCTTGGGGCGGTGAAGCAGAGGTTTTTGTGTGTGGGTGGCGTGGGCATGGTGGGCGGCTTGCATGGACGAGCGAGGGGGTCAGCCGGGGGGCGGCAGTTTAGACTGGAGCACCAGTGGGCAGGTGGCTCTTCGCGTTGCGTGCGTGCGTGTGCGGGAGGAAGGCGGGCGCAAGTGTCGGCTTTTACGTGTACCTGTGTGTGTGTGTGTTGTTGTTGGGCGGCAGGCTGGCATCTCTGAGGCTGTGAACTACTGTAGCTGCTGCTTTGTTGCGTCAGTTTCCTGTTGTACACAGTTGTTGCACCATGTGCGGGGAAGTCACCTTTACTTGCATGTGCCTGCTCCCCTCCCTGTGCAGTGGATGAATACGTCGCCAAGGCCGTCTCCCTCGCCTCCCACCCCGCACGCCTAGCCAAGCTGCGGCGCGGGCTGCGCCAGCGCATGATGCAGGTGCGCCGTGCTGCCAGGCAGCCAGCTGGGAACCGTGGCCCCTTTTGCAGGGCGGTGTGGGGCCGTGTTGTGCCATGCTGCGCTGCGCTGTGCTCGTGCTGCACCAGCACATGCTGCACGGTGTGCATGTGCGGGGTGCAGAGGTTACTTGCAGTCTGTACCAAGGCGGGGCTGCACCATGTGCTCCGCCACCCTTCCCTCTGCTGCACCGCATCTCGGCTGTTGTGCCGTGCGCCTTGCTGCCTGCTCTGCCACACCCACCTGCTCTCCCCTGTTGCCCGCCGGCACCTGCGCCTGCCCCGAGTGCAGTCTCCTCCTGCGACGCCCCCACGCTTGCCCTACATCCGCTTCATGCCCTGCCCCCCGCTGCAGTCGCCCCTCTGTGACGCCCCCACCTTTGTGCGGCAGCTGGAGGGCGTGTACCGCCAGCTCTGGCAGCGCTGGCTGGACCAGCAGCAGCAGGCGGGGGAGCCGAAGCAGGCGCAGCAGCAGCAGCAGGCAGGCCAGCAGCAGCAGCAGACAAGCCCGCCGCCGCCGTCGCCACCACAGCAGCAGCAACAGCAGCAGCAGGCAGGCCCGCCGCTGCCGTCGCCATAGCATCAGCAGCAGCAGCAGGCAAGACCGCCGCCACTACTGCCACCACAGCAGCAGCAACAGCAGTAGCAGCAGGCAAGCCCGCCGCCGCCGTCGCCATAGCAGCGCAGCAGCAGCCGTAGCAGCAGGCAAGACCGCCGCCACTACTGCCACAGCAGCAGCAGCCGCAGCCGTAGCAGCAGGCAAGCCCGCCGCCGCCGCCACCACAGCACCAGCACCGCCCGGCCACGAGCGACAGCAGGTGGAGCCCTCATTGAGCTCGACCCGGCGTCCTCCTTGTCGCGGCCGCCACTTTTAGGTGCTGTCAAGTCTGCTTGCGGCAGTACCGGAGGGGCGCCCGGGCGGCCCGCCACCCACCCTCCCTCATCCTCTTCGTGATTTCCCCATCTTCCCGCACTGCTCACTTGCCCCACCCTCAGCACTGCCGCCATTTCATGTCCATCCACGCACGCACACGCCTACATGTATTCAGCATGCCTGCCCACCAGCAAGGCCGCTCGCAGTTGCTCTGCGCCCAGTGCGGGCGGCCTTGCCGCTGCAGCCGCTCCAGGAAGCTGTTTGTGGCCATGGCGTGCCAGAGCCCAAGCGCCATCAATTGCCATCCCTGGGCACAGCGAGCGCAGCATTTAGATGGGGCGTCCCTTGTCGTAGCACAGCAGGAAGCTGCCTGTGTGGCTGCTGGGCCTAGGCAGCTTCCACAGGGTGCTGCGTGGCCTTCACGTCCACGCTCTCCGACGCTCGCTCCGGCGCTGCGCGTTGCTTTGAAGCTGCTCAGCTGCGTTTGCATGGCCCGGCCACAGCTTGCTGGCAGGCGATGCTGGAGGCAGCCGCGAGAAGGCTGTTTACCAGGACCCTTGTCGCTCTCCTACTGGCAGGTGCTCTTACACTGTGTACTGGGCGCATTGGTGGCAATATTCTCCTGCTGCAAACCCAAATGAGGCGTTGCGGCGGCGCCAGGCGCCCTTCCTGGAGCTGGCAAGGCAGCTGCTGCCCTGCTTGCCGGCCCACAGCCAGACCCATACTCGCTTGGCAAACAGTCCCTCCGATACTTGGGCGTGCGTGAGAAAGCGCACTGAATACCTGCTCCCTGGCCGTGCAGGAGCGGCATGTGCCCAGCAGGAGAGCTGGCTCCTGGCCGACACAGCAACAGGTGCGAGGCATGGCTCCCAACGATTGTTACAGCACAGCGGTGCAGTGACAGACGCCCTCCTGCGGGCGTGTGCCCGTCCTGTGCGGGCGGCAGGCCGAGCTCTTCGCTGTTTTTCTCTCATATCGGGCCGCTCTCCAGTCCAAACATGTATTACGAGGTTCCAATGACTTGCCGTGGGTCGATGTTTGCGCCATGTAAACAATGCTGCTGGGATACTGTCACACCGCCACCCTGCCGACAGGTGCCCCCCGCCCCTGCGCCCCCCTGCCCGCCTGCAGCGCCCCGCCCTGTGTGCCAGCTAGTGTCCACTGGACTCTGGATGGAGGATCAGGTGCGTATACAGGGCCGCCTGCTTGCCTGGATGCAAACAAAGGTGTGTGCCAGGCAGCACGACAGCGCAGCCGGCACGCACCTGCTGCGGCGCCGCTGCCCTCTGGCCACAGCTCCTGTGCCGCCGCCTCTCTCACTTGCACATCACCTGCAGGGCGCCAGTGCCACCCTGGCAGCTGCTGAGCTCGACTACTCGAAAGTCAACCTGACCTGGGCAGGCATGCAGTGGGTGAGCGAGTGCAGACAGGGCGGGACTGCGCAGCAAGGGTGGGTGCTGCCGCTGATGGGTGCATCACCCCCACGCGCCCTGAGCGCCGTGCCCTGCCACAGCGCCTGTGCACCCGGCTGCTGTATGCCTAAAACCTCACCCACCCCCTAGCTCGTTATCACCAAGGTCCCATTGCCCACCGATGCAGGCCACACTAGAGTGGAGGGAGGAGGGGTCGGCGGGCGGAGGCAGGAAGTGGCCGGTGCTGCGGGAGCATTGGACGCAGTGTTCGTGCTGCAAGCTCTGCCAGGCCCAGAACGGCACGCCACCGGTGCGCAGTGCATCACCGCTGACGCTGCTAGTTCAGCCCCCTTGCGCTGTATCTTGTAACTCCCTGCCCGCTGTGCCTGCCTGCACACTGCCCCTCAACAGTTGGCGCCGGCCCGCCCCGCCCACCCATCACGCTCGTCCCTCACGCCCGCCTGGTGCGCCGGCATCTCCCACCCACCTCCCATGCGCCCCACACCACGCCGCATTCCTCCCTGGCTGCAGAGCACCTCGCCGGTGCGCTGCCGGCGGTGGAGCTTCCGGGCAGGCGACGGCTCCTGCCGCCTGTTTGCGCCACCCAGCGCGGATGTGCGGCCCGCCACCGTGCAGCGGGGCGACGCTGCCCAGGCCGCCTGGTACTCCGGCACAGGTAACAGGTGCCAGCCGGGCAGGTGCCAGCCGGGCAGAGGTGTTGGGTGAACCTGACTGCCTGGTGCAGAGGCAGTCCCAGAACCTGCACTGCTCTGCTGTGTATGCCGGGCTGTGCCGGGCTGTGTTGTGCTTTGCTAGGGCATGCTGTGCGGTGCTGTGCTGCGCCAATCCTGCCGCCCCAGATCCTGCACTGCGCCAATCCTGCCGGTAGGCATGCACTGCCTATCATGGCGCGGCACTGCCCCACATGTCCTACTGTACCAGTCCCCGCACACCCAGTGCCATCTGCTTCCGCCCGCCCGCCCGCCAGCCGGGGTCGGGAGTCCCATCCCCCACCATGCTGTGCCTGCTCTGGTCATGCCTGCAGCCGAGCGCTGGGTGGGCGTTCCCGGCGAGCCGCCGGCGCCGCCACCCAGCGGCGCCGACATCCAGATGAGCGATGACGGCGACGGCATCCGCTGCCTCATGCTGGCCTACTCGTGCAGCGCCGCCGCCGCCAGCTCAGCGCGCTGCCCGCCTCCGGTGCTCAGGTGGGATGCTGGGGCCCCTTCAGCAGCGGCGAGGTGGGGTGGGGTGGGGGGCGGGGAGACGGGGGCGGCCCCTGCAGCGCGCGTGGGTGTGCTTTATGTGTGGCTGTGTATATCTATGTGTGTGTGAGTCTGAGTTTGTGTGCGCCTGTATGTGTGTGGGTGTATGTATCTGTACGTGTGTGTGTGCGTCACGCCTGCACCCCACGCTCTGCCGCCACCCCCCGTGGGGGTGCCCTCAACTCAGCTGCAAGTGGTGCAGGAAGCTTGCCGCATGCGCAGGGCTCATGTACTGTACGTTGTTGCTGCTCTTTGCCAGCTGGGGCCACGCGGCCGAGCTGTGCGGGCCTGCCAACCGATGCACCCTGCTGCTGCTGCTGTTGCTGTCCCCCGCAGGCAACCCCCGGTGCCCAGGCCTCCGCCGCCGGCCCGCCGCCCGCCGCCCTCCAGGCGGCCGCCGCCGCCTGGGGAGCCCATGTCTCAGGGGACGGGGGGTGGGGTGCCCGGAGGAGGGGTAGTGCCCGCCGGACCACCGCTGTCCAACCCACCGCCACCCGTACGGCTGCCGCCGCCGATGCGCTCGCCGCCGCCGCCCAGGCAGCCCCCGCCTGCACGGTCCCCGCCACCGCCGCCCAAGCAGCCGCCCCCCTTGCGCTCGCCACCTCCGCCCAGGCTGCCGCCCCCCTTGCGCTCGCCACCTCCGCCCAGGCTGCCGCCACCGGCGCGCTCGCCGCCGCCCCCCAAGCTGCCGCCACCAACACGCGTGCCACCGCCCCAGCGGCGACCTCCCTCGCCTCGGCCGCCTCCCCCCAAGCCGCCTGTGCTCAGGAGGAGGCCGCTCAAGAGGGGGCTGCGCTGAGCAGGGGCAGCAGCTAGCCAGGCGCAGCCGCCGGCTGCCGCTGACAGCCACTCGCTTCGCCCCCTTGTTTGTATTCCCGCGCCTGCAGCCCATCCCGCTATGGCTGCCCCCCCCTGCTCACTCCCCCCCCCCTTGCTTTGCTTGGCCCACCTCGCAACACCGCTCCCTCAGCGCCTATTTCCTCAGCATGGCAGGGCGCCCTGTCTGGCGGGCTCAGGCACTGCAGCCCCGCTGCTCTCGTGACCGCCTGATCTTCGGCCCATCGTCACACAGCGGCCCACCCCACACGGCCAGGCCCTCAGCAATGCACCTGCCACCACATCACTGGCTGCCCTCCCACTGTCACCCCCATCTTGGCTGCCCTCCCAGGGCTGGGGCCCCGCCTACCGCCCCCTCTTCCTTCCGTCCCCCCAGCGCCCGCATTGGGGCAGCCCACGTGGGTCGGTGGGCTAGGCACTGGTGGGTGCTGCACATCTCACTGCCTGCCAGGCGGAGCACTGCCGCCTGCAATCCTTTCTTTTATCCACACACCCTCACTCAGCCCACAAGCGCAGCAACCCCTGCCCATCCACCCATCATGCACTACACAACCCGTGCTGCTCGTCCACGCCCCACCCGCCATGCACACCCGCGCGGCTGGCGTGCCCTCCAGCTGCGCCCCCGCCTCTCCCGCTTCCAGCTGCCAGTGTGCATTCCCCCCGCCTGACCTCATGCTTGGCCTCAGCTGACACTTTTTGTAAGTGTATGCATGTAAGTGCGGACCCACTGCTATGCACGGCTCACGCTCCCTGCCGCCAGCTTTGCCGCCGTGGGTTCCCGCCACGAAAGCCAGCCAGGTGCGGCGGCGGCGGTGACATGAGGCTGCGCTGCAGCCATATAGGCGGCCACCGCCTGGGCGTCGCTTCAAAAAGGAACGTCATCAGGCGAGCCTGTCCCCGTTTGGGCCACTTCATGACTTCAGTGGCTGTCGTCCAGCGCGAGCGGGCACGCATGACCCATGCAGTCGCCAATTTTCTCTGAGGTATGCTTGTCCCGACTAGCTAGCCCGCAGCCCACAGGCAGCTTGTTGAAGTTGATCATCGGGCCCCCAGCGGCCCCGACGTGATGTCAACAGCAAGAGCTGCCTCACACGGTGTAATCCAGCGAGCGGGCTCGGCCCGGTGCTGAGGTGCTGGCTGCCCTGCCCTCAGCATGCCCGCCGCTTAGCAGGCGCACAGCAGGTGCGAGCGCCGCTGCCGGAATGCCAAGACGCAGTGGGCTGTAGTGAAGCCGGGGGAGCAAAGGAGCGGCAGGATTGCGGCCAGTGGATCATGTGCTCTTCTGTGTGCAATAGAGGGCAACATCTGGCCAAGCGTGGGTGCCTGTTTGCCACGAGTGGCGGTGCGGCAGGCGCCGTGCATCGAGAGTACGGTCTGCGATCGCTGCCACGCACCAGGTTCCCTTCCCTGCCTTGCCATCCAGAGCACTGCACAACCGTGACGTGCCGATGACGACAGGCCAAGCCAGCCAGGATGGCCCAGGTGGGTGGACTTGTATTGGACGCATTGCGTTGGAGGATGTCGTGCTGTGAAGGATCCGCCGCGAGGAGCCCGCCCCGGCTCACACCCTGGCTCTCCTGGGTGTTCATCATACGGCCAGCACGAGGTTGCGCTTTTGTGGGAGGGTGGGGAGAAGTGCAGGTAGCCACAAACCGCCCCACCGTTGCACTCCCCTTAGGGGTTCTGCCTGTACAGGACCAGCAGTGGTACTTGCCCTGGTGCAGGGCAGCGGGTCTCCAGGCGCGGTTTTGTTTCGCTGTAGTCTTCATCCCTCCCTCATTGATAACACAGACGGCTGGCGCATTGGGGCCCTGCCATGGGCGAAATCGCCCCGCAATGCCAGCCTGGCATGCTGGCCGGATCCGTCCACCCTCCTATGCCGTTTGCAGTTTGGCACTGCCTCTGACCATTCAGGAACATGTTGCGGAAGGCTGCTGGACGTGGTGCAGCTGGCATGCAGCCCAACGCCGACGGAGCCCTCGGCCTCCTCACCGCGACGCAGGCGTTGCCTCCATCCCTTTTGGGCGCCTCGTCCGATGACATCCCAGCCAGGTTACTGAGGTGCGCGGCGCGCACCTGGCGGGCTGGCCAACGCAGTGCTTGGCACAGGCAGTCCCGCCGTCGCCCGCCGCGAGCACCGGTGACGGCGCCCACCGTCCCGCCCTCAAAGCCTGGGGCCCCGCATCCCCAAAGGGAGCTTCCTGCCGCACCCTACCACCACTATTTGCCCCTTCCCTCCCCTCATGCAGCCTGGAGCACCTGCCGCTGCGGGTCCGGCAAGGCATCCTAGCGCACCTCCGGCCGGCAGGGCGGCCAGGCAGCGGCGCCGTGACGGTGGAGTGCGTCGCGGCAGCGACACACGGGCTCCTGCTGCCAAATGCCGCTGCCCACCCCGCAGATGCCCCCCTCTTGAGAGCGCTTGCCGGCGCAGCAGCGGGTGCAACAGCAGCGCCGGCGGCATGGTGAGCAGCCAGCCCTGGGCTGGCTGGCGTCCGGGGCAGCCCCTGGCAGCTGGGTGCTCCCAATGGGATGGAAGCTGCAGCAGAAGCTGGGGCTGGTGTTGCGTCCGCCGGGAGGGGGGCCTTGCATGCGAGGCAGGGAGTGAGACGGATGGCGAGGGTGGCCCACACGGCCTGGATCCATGCCACTCTGCCCGTGCCCAGCCTGCTCCAGCCAGCTACCCCGCCGCCCCGCTCTGCGCTGCCCACTGAACCTCTCCCCCCTGCCCTGCCCGCCCCCTCCCCTGCCCTGCGGCAGGCCGCCGCGCCCGCCGCCGCCGCCCTGCGCGCCGCAGCCACAGGAGTGGCAGCAGCTGGGGATGGGCAAGGCGCTACAGGCGTTCCAGGCGGGGGTGGCGCAGGCGGAGGCGGGGAGAGCGGTGGGCACTGCTGCCGAGGACGACAGCGATGCAGAGATGTTTGGTCGGGAGTTGCACGGGTGGCAGGCGCCATGGGCCCAGGTGCGTGCAGCAGAAGGGGAGGCGGCAGCACCAGCGCTGGCGGCGCAAATGTGGCCCGCGGTCTGTCGATAGGCACGCGGCAGGGAGGGCAGCCCGCTGGACTGCGCGGCCCACTCCTTCTCTGGCCGGTGTGCCTGCCTGCCCACCCCGCCCTCCACCCGGCGCATCACCTCACCCCGCCCGCAGGCGGCGCCCTGGCTGAAGAAGCGCTTTGCGCTGCGCCTGGCTGCGTTGCTGCTCAAGCTGCTGTGCTGCCTGCTCCTGGAGGTGAGGCCAGGCCTGCTTGTGGCGGGCGGGCGGGGGCATCGCTGTGTGGTGGTGCGAGCTGGGGCGGGCTTGGGTGGGGTGGAGCCGCTGCTCGGAGGCTCGCCTGCCTGCACCACCCACCATTCACCGGAGCAGCACTACCAGCTGCTGGATGGATGGGAGGAGCAAGGGGCTGCTGCGGCTGCCACGCCCATCCCTGTTCCCCTCTGTTGGATCGGCCTGCACATGTTGATTGGGGGGCGGAGCAGCCCCCACTGCCCAGCTGGCGCAGGAGCTGCCCCCCCACCGCCCGCCTGTGTGGCCGCCCCTGCTTGCAGAGCCACGTCAGCAGCTGTCTCTGGGGGGTGCCTGCTGCCATGCTGCTCGCTGCTGGGGGCTTGGTGGAGGCCACCGCAGCTACGGGGTGGGCAGCAGCACCGACGCGTGCCGCGGTCAAGGCAAGCTGCTGTATGGCGGCTTCGTGACATGTCACCACTCATGGCAGCCATAGGTGCCAGCGGCTTGCACACACACACTGGCACCTTTGCGCGGCTATTCGCCACCGAGTTGTGGCCAGCGCAGCCCCGCCCCCCAAGGGGCAACACCCAAGCTGGTCCTTTACTGATTTTATTGCTACCGGCATTCTCAACCCATGCCTCCCTGCTGTTCGCACCTTATTTCGTTACCACACCACATTGCTCCCCTCTGTATGCTCCTCCTCCCAACCGCCACTGTGCGGGCGTAGAAACACTGCCACGCTGCCTTCTCCCCCCAAACTTCCTTCAGCAACCCTGGCATACACGCGCAAGCGGTCCCTGGAATGCGCATGCTGTTCCCTTCCTTTTCAATCCAAACATGCCTTTCCCACGCTTTCTGTTTCGCCCCTCCCTCCCTCCCGCACGTGCGGAAGGTGATCCCTTGAACATGCGGCCCTGCCACTCTTAGCCCCTCAACAGCGTGCCCGCTTGCCCTCCCTTCCCGCTCCCTCTTCACCTGCTCCCTTCTCTGACCACACACGCCTGTCCCACCCTGATTACCTAATTACACACTCCCCTTCACATGCCTTACCTTCGACCACCTCAGTGTATGCGCGCGCGTAATAAGCTCTGGTCGCCACCTTCGTATCAGTGATGTTAGGGGGGGCAGCTGTGAAGCAGGAATGGGTGGGGTGAGTCCTGCCCAACAGCACGATAAACAAGGCGTCTTGCTGCTGCCAGGGAAACCGACTTGAGAAGCATGGTTGGTGCATGCTGAGGCAGGGGTACTGCCCAGGTACTGGGGTGTCGTGGGGTCGCTTACACGGTGTGCTGGTGCGCTGTTCAACAGCAAGTTGCTGCTTGATGTGGCAAGAGGGCTGCACGTCAGTTGCAATCGATGATTTCGCACTGCAGCATGCAGTGGCAGCGGCAGCGGCAGCCTCTTCTGACGGCAAGTGGGTGCCCCTCAGCGCCAGGGCGGCTTTGGACACCGCCCCCTAACACTGGTCCGGACGGGCGTGCCACGGAGGAGTGCTCAGCAGGCAGGCCGGGGTGCCGCGGCAGCCAAGGGCCCGCATGACACCGCTGCTTGGCTTGCTTGGTAGGAGCAGACGTGCTATGCAGTGCATCGGCTGGCTCGGCCGCCCCCTGATGGCCAGGTCCGATGCCGTGGCGGGGTAGAGGGCCGCAGCGTGCCCAGTGCAGCGGGGCCCGGCCAGCGGCAGCCCTCCGTCTCCTGGCGCTTTCTTCCACCCAGATGGGCTGCACCCTCTGATACGGCTTGAACTTCCTCTGTTCTGCACAACGCAGATGCCAGTGCCAGCGCCCCACACCAGGGTGGCCCCAATGGGGGTCTTGTACTGGCCTGACGGTCGCATGTGCAAGCCCGCTGTACAGGCAGAATGGACAAGCGCACGGGCCGTGAAGGAACCAAGCCCAGCTGCACTTTCGGTTTTCGCTGCATCATGGTGCCATTTTGCGTAACAGACCTGCATAAAGAGAGTGGAGCAGCAGGGGCAGCAAGAGCAGGCTAGACAAGTCACTGTGTCAGCTGAGGTGTAAGCGAGTGGCCTTTTGAACACCGCCACCACATGGTACTTGCAGGGGGGCCTACGGAAGCCTACGGAATCTGCGTGGTCCTTTATTCTGGCCTGCCTGTCCCTCCTCCATTTCGACTGGGGCGCCCAAAGGGTTGTTCGGGCTGTTCTCGTCCCGCGGAAGCGAGCTGGTCTCGAGAGTCCGCCCGGCAGCTCCCCCTGGGCGCATTGCGCTGCCTACGGCTGCGTTGCGTCGGCCAAGACACACCGTGATGGAGCGGGGAGGCGATACGTCGGCGGCTGGATGGGGCGCAAGTGGTCCCTCGCATGAGACGTCGGACCGAGCCCTCAGCCTCCTCACCTCCACGCAGGCGCTGCCTCTACGCCTTCTGCGTCGGCACGATGACGCGCCTGCTGCACTGATTGGGTGCGCGCAGCCGGACCCACTGTCGGCCTGCACTTGTGCCAGCAGTCCCGCCGGTGCCCCGCCGCCCGCACCGGCGGCGGCCTCTGCGTTTGCGCACGCGCCTCTGTGCAAGGGGGAGCTCTGTGCCCCACCCAGCCACCAACACTTGCCCCCACCCTCCCCTCTTGCAGCCTCGAGCACCTGCCGCTGCGGGCCCGGGCCGCCATCCTGGCTGAGAGCCAGCCGGCAAGGCGGCCGGGCTGCTGCAAAGTGCGGGCGGAAGCGGCGGCGGTTGCACCCCATGCGGTGCCTGCCTTCCACCCCGCAGATGCCGCCCTGCTGGCGCGGCTGGACAGCCTTGCAGCGTCCACAGCAGCAGTGCCGACGGCATGGTGAGCCGCCAGGCCTGGGGTGCAAGGTCGGCCCGGGGATTTGCTTAAGATTTGCCAAGGGAGTGTTCCCAATTCCAGCGCAAGCATGCACCGCCTGCTCGGCTGCAGCGGCTCACTCTCGCTCTCACTCTCGTGCGAGGCCCTCACCCCCCCCCCCTCCTCCCCCCCGCACCGCAGCAATATTGGCGCGCCGCCGCCATCGCCGCCACCGCCGCCACCGCCGCCACCGCCGCCACCGCCGCCGCCACCGCTGCAGCCGCAGCCGCAGCACCTGCGGATGGAGAAGGCGCTCCAGGCCCTGCAGGAGAGGATGGCACAGGCAGAGGCGGAGACAGCGGGGGACCCCGCAGGTGGCGAGGGCGGCGCTGCGCCCCAAATGTTCAAGAGTTGGGAGCCACACGGGCGGTCCCAGGTGCGGGGGCAGCAGCAGCGGGGCGGCGAGAGCACGGCACAGCAGGCCAACGCCTGGCGGCGGGGTGCCAAGCAGCGTGTGGCCGCGGGATCCTGGCAGTGTGGGGGCACACTGATGGCAGGGCAGCTTGCAGCGTGCGCTGCGCCTATGGGCCCTGGCTGCCCTGGCTGGCACCGTGCACACGCTGCGCACGCTGCCCACCCCGCCCTCCACCCCAACCCGGCCCCCCACCTGCAGGCAACGCCCCATGCGCGCATGCGCTTTGCCCTGCGCCTGGTGTCGGTCGTGCTCAAGCTGCTGTGCTGCCTGCTCCTGGAGGTGAGGCCAGGCCTGCTGCTGCTTGTGGGCTGTGCAAGTGGGCAACTGGTGGCGACTCACGGTGTAGGTGGGGGTGAGAGAGCGGGGGTGGGAGCGGGGGCGGCGCACGCCGCTGCCCTACCAGAATGGCTGGCAGCCGTTGAATAGCCAGCAAAGGCATGCCGAAGGCCGCGCACCCGACACAAGCAAGGCCCATCTCTGCCGGCGGTGGTTGACGTCCCCAAGGTGCCGACTGTTTCCTCCAACCTACAGCAGCAGCCGTTGACTCTTTGACCGCCGCTGCCTCTGCCCCTTGCCCGCCTGGCCGCAGAGCCACGTCAGCGGCTGGGGCTGGGGGGTGCCTGCTGCCCTCCTGCTGGTTGCGGGAGCCGTGGTTGACACCGTCGCGGCTGCTGGGTGGGCAGCATTGCAGCCACCAGCCCGTCCACACCACCGCAAGGCTGCCATGTAGCGCTGCAACGCGCGCGGCGGCACCGCCGCCGCTGCTGCTGCCCTCTGGCGTGCGCTAGTGCTTTGGTGCGCCCCCGACCTCGCCGCTAGGCTGCTCTGAGGTGGCCGCCTGCCATGGCCATTGCAGCCAATATGAACGAACGCATGCCTTCGCTTTTTCAAGCCGCTTGTGCGCCCCACAAGTGCCAGCACTTCAATCATTGTTTCTCTCCCGCCTGCCTCCCGTCTGCCCCTCCCGTTTTCCTTTTGCACCACACTTCTATCCTGGCACCAGCTCGCTGCATGCAGCACACTGCGCTCTGTGCGCTACACATCGCTCCGTGCACCATTCTTCACTCCTTGTGCGCCACAGTCCCTCGCGTGTACCACGCTGCGCACTGTGCACCACACCCCCTTCCCCGCGCCCCATTCTTGCGACACACTCCCCTCCCTGCGCCCCACTCTTGCGCCACACTCCCCTCCCTGCGCCACACATTGCTCCTGGAGTTTGGGCCTCGCTCCTGCCCGCTGTCTCATGGCCGGCATTCGCCCGGCATTTGCTTAGTGCACCCCCATGCAGCTGGTGCATGTAAGACCAGCAGCCGCTGTTTCATGGCTAGCACTCTCGTCCTTTTGGCCCACGTGCCTCACCGGCCTTTCATCCCTGATTTCAAGGACCACCCGCACGCCCTATGCCTTCGTAACCTCTGCATGGTTGCTACCCGCACGCCTATGCCTTCGTAACCTCTGCATGGTTGCTGCCCGCACGCCTATGCCTTCATAACCTCTGCATGGTTTTCCCGCACGCATGTGCCTTCGTAACTTCTGCATGCATGGTTGTCCCGCCCCGACCGCTGTTCCCCGTCCCCACCACCTCCTTTTGGAAACATGCTTGCATCCCCACGTACCCAACCCCTCTTGCAGTCAGCTCTCTCGCACAAGCTCCCCTGCGCCCCGCCCTACCTTCACGCGAAAGGGCAAGACTGTCAAATTGCCGTCCTTCCGCTCGCCCTTTTCCCGGCTACACATCCTTCCCCTCTCACGTTAGGTGAAGGTGGTCCTCCCTCTCTCTCAGGCTTGAGGCCATCCTTCCCTCAGGCTTGGAGGCATCCTTCCCCCAGCCACACACCCTCCTCCTCTCAACTGCACATCCTCCTTCCCGCAGGCTTGGAGGCATCCTTCCCCCAGCCACACACCCTCCTCCTCTCAACTGCACATCCTCCTTCCCTCAGGCTTGGAGGCATCCTTCCCCCAGCCACACACCCTCCTCCTCTCAACTGCACATCCTCCTTCCCGCAGCATGAGGTCATCCTAACCCTCGGCTACACACCCTCCTCCTCTCATCCCCTCTCCATTGGGGGCAGAAGCACGTGCCCCTCAGTCCCGCGGCAGGCTCAATGCCGCTGCTGCCACTGCGCCACGAGCCTCACGGGCTTGTTTTCATGACCTGGGAGTTTTTTTTTCCGTTACCTGAGACGCCCCCCGCCCGCCCCGCCGTCCACCGTCGCATGGCCCCCAAAATCCGTCTGCCGCCGCCCCATGCAAGGTTTTCAACCAAACAGGAGCGCACTGCTCCTCCCCATTCTGCCCCGAGTCATCTCGGAAAAGCGCAGCCATGTCCCCGTCTGAACACACGTAGCAAGAACGTACGACACATCACGTAGGGCCTCCATGTGTAATGCATAGCAATTGAGAGCCTGGGGGGTGCGGAGCCAGCGGGGTGCCGCCATGAGCGGGAGTGTCACGTGCGCACGGCATGCAGCGGGACGGTGCGGCAGGGTGCACTGGGGGGGCCTGGTGGGCATCTCATCTGCTGCCTGAGACAGGACATGTATACCCTACCTTACAGACCAGGATGCACACTTAAGGGGACGCTTCTACCCCCTGCCGAGAGGGGCTGGTCGGCGGCAGCGGCGGGTCCTCGTCAGCAAAATGGCGCCCAGCAGGCGTTTGCAGCTGTGTCTGATGCAAACACAATTGAACGTTCCCACAAACCCACCGAAAGAGCCGGCACCATGCTTTCGGCCAGCAGGGCTCTTGGCCACCAAGGCACAGCGCTTGCAGCCGGTGCTTGCAGCCTGCTGCTCAAAGGCGGCGGGCGCGGCCTCACAAACGCAATGGACTTGTCGCGCAGCGGGTGAGGCCGCTGCTCAAGTTGCCGGCAGAGAGAGAGCGCCCGAGATGCCCTCGGCCAGCCTCTCCCCCTTCTCCCGCCTCTCCCCCGTGGCTCCACCGGTTGTGGCGCGCTCAGTGCACTTGTAGCGCAGCTTCAAGGCGCCAGCGGCCTCACCCGCGCTGCTGCCTCTCGCCCGGTGCCGCGCCCCTGCAGCGGCGAGTCGAGGCGGGCGCACGCCTCGTGCGTGCAGGGCTTGAAGTCCCATGCCTCCTTGCTGCACGACCGCCTGTCGGACCTGCATGAACGCTTCCAGCAGGCTGACATGCAGCAGCAGGTGGGTCCTGCACAGGAGTGCTCCCCCGCGGGGCATGTGAGTCTCCAGGGCCCCGCCGCCGGCGGCTGCCCGGCAGCTGCTGTCACGTATGCAGGGCATGCCTGCATGTTGACATCAACCTGCCATGTGCTCCGGACCCTCCTCACAACCAGACCTCTTCAATTCATGCAGGCCACGGGCGTCCTGAGTGCAGACGAGTGGCAGCAGCTGTGGCAGCAGCAGGTGCGGTGCTTGGCTTGCCGGCGCGCGCCATTCGTTGGAGTGCGCCCCCTGCACGCGCCCTTGCTGCTCCCCGCATGCCCACCCTCCTGCAGCGCTCGACCATGCTCTTCCACCCTCCTCACCGTTCCCTGCATTCCCCACCTGCTTGCCCCCTTCCCCTCCGCGCCCCCTTTGCCCGCCCCCTGTATCCTCCCTCTTGTCCCCTCTTCCCCTCCCCTCCCTCCCACCCATCCCATGCACCCTCCCTCAATACCCCGCATGCCCCACCTTGTACCCTGAGCTACCAAGAGTGCCAAGCGCCCCGCGTGAGCCCTTGCCCCTCCTATGGTCCTCTCCAGATGGTCCCCTTCCTGCCCCATCCTGCCCCTCCCCCTCCGCCTGCGTCTGTGTGGGTAGAGTGGAGCCTGCTGCTTCCCCTCCCTCCCAGCAGCCCACCCCCCTACCTCCCTTCACACTTCTCCCTGCATAGTGTTTCAGAGTTGTACCATACCCACCCTGCCCCATCCTGCCTCTCGCGCCTTCCGCCTGCGCAGGTCAAGGAGCTCAGCGCGGCGCAGGCGGCGCTGCGCAGCAAGGGCCCCGCGCCGCACCCGGAGGCCAAGCACGCTGCAGCCAAGCTGACGGCGGTGGAGCACGCCACGGGGGCGCTGGAGACGAGCCTCTCTGGCGTGTAGTCTGAAGCCCGGCATGCTGTGGGGCGGGGGAGATGCATCAAGATCAGGGTTTGAGCCCCACCCCTATTCCGTTGGGGGGGATCAGGCGGCCGGCACAGGAGCATGCCCTGGAAGACGGCCTGCCTGGCACGTTCAGCGGAGCCTCCTGTGCTTTGCGTGGCGTGCGGGCAAACTGTTCTTTGGGTGGGGGACAGTTGCTTGGTTTCGGACACCCTGCTGCCTCCACCGACTCCCGCCCCGCCGCCAACCTGCCCCCACCTCAGCCTCCCATCCCTGCTCTTTCATCAAACACCAACCTTGTGTCCCCATGGCACCGTCCCTCTGGCACAGCTTTTCAGCTTTTCCCCCTGCCGCCAGACCGAGACCGAATTCCGCTTGAAACGCCCCGCCCGGCAGAAGCACTGCCGCCCTCCCTGCCTGTACGTCCGTGCGCCAGGCCAGCAGCCTGTGCTCAGCCCGCAGTTTTTCCGAAGTTGCCACTCCATGTATGGATGCATTTGCCTCACGTTGTTCCTGCCCTGTTTTCATATTGTATTCTTATTTACTAGCGCCACTTCCATTGACTAATGCACTGGCTTGGTCCCCGCCTGGGTGGGATGTCAGCCTTGCGCCTCCGCTGCAGCACACGCAGCTCCCGCACTCGATGACGTGTGCCTTTTTCCGTAATGTAGCACTGCAACTTGAGGAAGTCAAGATTCGAGTGACTCTGGCATGCCGGTGTTGCCGACATCTCAGGCAGGGTTGTTGAAGCCCAGGCGAGCAGGGCTGGAGCCCCTTTGGGTGCGGCACCGGGTGCCCCGCCGGGTGGCGGCTCGAGCCCCGCCACAGGTTTGGCAGGTGGCCTTGACGCAATGCCCTTCCGACACCTCGAGCAGCCAAGCTCTAGGGTGGGGGGAAGGGTCAAACCCAGGGTTTGCGGGGTGATGTGCCCCTTAGCCGAGCACGCAGCACCCGCTTTGGTGCCACTTTAGGCCCTCCTGCCTGAGCTCCTACTCTGCAACTACCGAGGCGGGATGTGCAGATTCGCCGTCCGACAGCCTGGGGAGACGCCCAGGGCGGTGCTCACCGCCCATGCGGTCCCGCAGCAGGCGGAGGGCCTGGAGGCGCTGTTTGCCGACGATCCGGGGGAGGACATGTTGGACGGTGCGCACTGCAGCCTGCGTGGTCGGTCGCGCCGCCGCGCCTCTTGAGGTGTGACGCCCGCCCGCGACCCCGCCGCTCCCGCCCCCCAACGCCGCTGCCTGCCCCCGCCCCTTGCTTCAGACCTTCTGGCTCTTTTTGACGACGACGTGAAGGGAAGCCGCCACGTTGTGACTGTGGACGTGGGTGCTGCTGGGCTGGCAGCGCTGGATCGGGCGCCCACCGTTGGAAGCTTCCCCTCCGCCCCCGCCCCAGCCCAACTGCCGCCCCCGCCCAGCGTGTCGCAGCAGCTGCACTTCCAGGCCGCACACCTGTACCACCAGCAGCAGTTCATGCTGGCACAGCAGCAGCAGCAGCAGCAGCAGCAGCAGCAGCAGCAGCAGCAGCAGCAGCAGCAGCAGCAGGCAGAGTTCATGACGGCGGCGCAGCAGCAGCTGGCGGGTGACGTCATGGCGGCCGTCATGGGGACGGCTGACACGCTGCCCCCGCTGCCGCTGCCGGCGCCTGCCGGCGCGCCCCTGCCCATGCCTGCCCCCGAGCGCACGGCGTCCAAGCAGCCGCGTCGGGAGGGTGAGGAGGCGGAGGACAAGGTTGAGAAAGTGAAGAAGCGGCGGCGGGAGTCGGCGCAGCGCAGGTGCGGGCTTCCGGCGTGGCTCCCTGTGGCATTCTGGCATGGCTGCCTGTGGCATTCCAGGGCACCTGCGGTCTTTTAAAGCGGCCGCACCGTTGGCTCCTTGCCTTAAAATCAGCCCCTGCTGCCCTTCACCTGCCTATCGCCTGGCCTGCAACACCGCCGCGGCCGCCCCGCTGCCCTGCTGCCTGCCCTGCCAGCGTGTAGCGCACCACGCTGCGCGCCGACGGCACATGAGCCTGCAACCCACGCCGCTGACTGTTGGCCACTGCTGCCGCCCTGCCTGCCTGCCAATCCACTGCCTCCCCCTGCAGCCGGCAACGGCGTGGCGAGTACGTGAGCAGCCTGGAGCGTGAGAATGAGGAGCTCAAGGCGGAGAACCGGCGCCTGCGGTGGGTGACGTCTTCACTTTGTTTTACTTTTTTTTCATTTTCAAGTTGAAGTTCCACATGCGTGATTCTTTGCCTGGTGACCTGTATTGTTGGTTCAAGTGCGGCAAGCGTACTCCGCTTTGCCTGTCCGGGCGGCAGGCAGGGCAGCTTGGGGGAAGCGGCGGTATTGGTGGCTTGCTCTTGGCAGTGGCTAGTGATGGGCTGGTGCTCTGGCCGGTAGCTGAGAGTGGATGGGCGGGTGGGCGGGGCAGAAGAGCCGCAAGCGGAGGGCCTTCTGTGCGGCACGGAGGCGGGTGGCTGACAGGCGCAACCGCTGCCTCACTCCTCCTGCCCGCCCCTGCCTGCCTGTCATGCAGTGCGAAGCTGAGCATGAGCCGTAGCGGCGGCGCGCATGCAAGCGTCGGCGGTCTGGCGGGCAGCTCTCTGGCAGCTGCCACATGGACTGGCGCCAGCTCTGGCACCGGCACCGGCACCGCCTCCCAGCGCAGCCCTCTGAGCAGGGGCAGTGGCGGGGGCAGCACCATGCAGGGCCTGGGTCCCTCCGCTGCCGGCCCGCCAGGCGGCGTCAGTGGTCTGTCGGAGCGCCTGCCCGCCTCCCTGCTTGCCCCCCTGCCTGCTCTGCCGCCCGCCGCGGCCCAGGCGGTGGGCTCGAGCCTGCCCATGGGCGTGGCGGCGCCGGCAGGCGGGCTGCCGTGCTCGCCTGCGGCTGCTGCTGTCGGGATGATGCCCCCGGGCGGCTTCCCCGCATGCGCTGCCCCGCTGGGGATGGAGCTGCTGCGCTTCTGCTTCTGAGCCGGTGAAATGAAGCTGAAGATGCGCGCTTCTGAGGCGCGTGCACCACTTGGGCAGAGCTGCGTGCGCTGTGCCACATCTCTAGCCGCCCCAATTCAACCGCTGCAGGCTTGCGGCAGCCGCCAATAAGCCAACGCAGCCCTGCCGCAGGCCTGCCGCTGCCCTGAGGTCGGCAAGCACGACGGCTGCCGCCCGCCCCTACAAACGTGCACCCTTGCATCAACTGGTAGATACCCCACGCCTTCCCCCATGCCTCCACTGCGCTTCTTTCTTCTTAAATTTCCTCCCCTGCCCCTAGTGCGTCAACGTATGCCCTCTGCCACTTGCCGACCTGCACTGCATCTGCTGCACCTCCACAGCTGTCCTTGCCATGCCCCGTGCCGCCATCCGTGCAGCCGCCCCACCCCCGCGTCTCCCCTTTCCATTCTTCTTCCCCTTCATCTTCCTTCTCTTATTTTCGTGGTATTCTTTCTCTACTTCCCTTCGATTGGATGTCTTTCCCTGTCCTCTTCTGTTCCCTGCATTTTCCCTTGATCACAGCACACAACAGGGCAGTCCGCCCTGCCCCTGTTCTCGCTCACATGTTCAGTCAAGCACACCAGGCACTCCCACCCACCCCCGCCCTCAGGCCCTTTCTTCACACCCACTCAGCACTCCAGAGCACCCCACTCCAGAGTTTCCACAACTGAAGTTCATGCCACACCCCCGTGCCTGTCCCCGTATTAACCCGTCGATGCTGCCCTTCAAGTACCCCTCGCCAGCCTGCCTGCCAGCCTGCCCCGTGCTTCTCAAGTGCCTGCCCCACGTACTTTCCAACCTGCACGTCGAATCCAGTGGCTGATTTCTCGCCACGTCTTTCTTGCAATGCCAAGTGCCTGCCCCACGTGCCGTCCAACCCGCTGCATTCCGAGCTGATCCCTCCTCACGTCTGTCTTTCTTCCACCCAAGCCCAGTGCCTACACAGGCGCGCCACGCCCTGGCATCATGCGCCCGCAGGGCCTGCTGCTGCTGAGCTGTGCAGTGCAGCGCTCATACGAGCCACCTGAGCCGCCTGCTAAGCTTCTCTCCTGTCGCCGGCAATGCACATCGGCGTGTCCGTTTTGATGTGTTGTGTAACCAAGCTGTTGAAAAAGTTGTGGACGGACGAGAGGGCATGTGGGAAGGGGATTGATGATGAAGAGCGTCACGCCAACGGTTGGCAATGATGTTCAAGGAAGGGTGTGCAGAAGGTATTTGGCGAAGAAAATTGGCGTGTTTGCTGCAAGTGATTGAATGCCCTATGTGCACTCCACAGGCTGTGTGCGTGTTTGTGGCACTCCTGGTCAACGTGCAGCAGCACCCTCAGTTGAGTGTCACTGTGCACAGGTGCCTTCCACTGCGGACTCCCACGCTCGCGCTGTCCAGCCGCCTGCCACTGGGGCGGCTGCCGGAGCCGCGCTGCTGCTGCTGCTGCCGCTGCTGCTAGGTTGCTTCCCTGCTGGTGTCCTCAACTCACGCCTCAAGAAAGTCTGGCACACTCTGCTGCTTATTCTCGTGGTTCCCGCGCCCCTGCTGCTGCTCAGACTGCCCCATATCCTGCCGCTCCGCATGCTCTTGCTTTACCTGCTGCTGCTGCTGCTGTTGTTGTTGCTGGCACGCCTGCTGCCTGCTCATCAAATACCCGTGCCCCATGTATAGGGTGACTGAGAGCACTGTCAGCACCGCGGCCACGATCTGCACCGGCAGCAATACAGGGCGGGCGCAGTGAGCGGGACAGGCGCGGGTGCAGAGGGGGTGCGCGGTAATGGGGCCGGATGGGTGCCGGTGCGGCACAGACAACAGCATCGGTGGGCTGCCAGTGGGGCCAGCAGCTGGCGGTGCCCGCCCTCAAAACCTGTGCAGGCGTGGCAGCACTCCTTGCCTGGCATCTGCCAGCCCCAGGCCTCCCCACCCTCCCCCCGCTCTGCTGCTGCCCGCATTCCACACCACAGCCGCCATCCCCTCCCTCCCTCAACCCGCACGCACAGCATGCCAGCAAGGCGCCAGCCGGGCGCACCTGCACCGCTGTGTCTATGACTGTGTAGGACAGCATGACTTTGGAGAGCACGATGGATGCCACCAGGCGGAGGCCATAGAGCATGGACACCAGGGGAGCGCCCAGCGCCCAGGTGGTGTGCTGCGGGAGGCGGGCGGGCACAGGAGGGGCAGGCAGGCGGGGAGGGTGGTAAGAGGGGTGCACCCCTGGGCCCCACGTGGGCCGAGCCCAGGGTCGGCAATGGGGGCGGGAGCGGGGTGCAGCTCCCGGCGGGGCGCCAGCGCTGAGGTCAGCCTGCCTAGCCACTAGACTGGTTCCCGCACACGCACACAAAGCGCACGCCGACCGGGGGGAAATGGGGACGCGGGCGCCCCGCGCCCGTTCGGGGAAGGGGCCGCCCCTCTCTTGTGGGGGCGGTGCACCTGGGCGCACTCCCCCACGCGCTGGGACACACACACACACACACACACACACACACACACACACCGCGGCACTGCACCCAGCACATTGATGCAGGCAGGTGCAGGCCGCACTCACGCCTCCGCCGTGCGGGCCACTTGCACACCACCGCCACCTCGCTCATCCCCGCCCCGCCCCGCACCGCACCTGCAGCAGGTAGTTTTGTCCCACATACACCACCGTGCCGCCCAGCACAAGCTCTGCCCAGTTGCCGCCCGTCCAGCCCCCAAACTGGGCGGCCCACTGGGTTCCGTCCAGGGGCAGGGTGAGGGGCAGGGCCACGGCGACCGTGAGGGAGAGGTAGAGGTACTGCAGGTTGCGCCCGCTCAGCTTCAGGCGGCGGAAGGCCTGCAGGGGCGGGGTGTGAACAAGGGAGAGGGATGGCGCGTGAGTGGAGGAACAGTTCCTGCAGGGGGCGCCCTCTTTCAGGGGATGAGCTGTAACGACGAGACGACTTAGGCTAGACTAGGTTGCGCCGGCTGTTAGCCTCAGGCGGCGGAAGGCCTGCAAGGGCGGCGGGTAGGAGGGTGGTGGAGGCATCGGGGGCACAGGCATGCAGTGAGGCCGGCATGCGCCCCATACCCCTACTTGCAGGCAGCACGCACAGCACATCACGGCATGCACAGCAAAAGGGCCCCAGCCTCGGCCCACCTGCAGGCAGATGTACATGCAAATGGCGCCAGCAGGCACAGCACAGGATGACTAGTGCAGCACAGCACAGCATCCACAGCACACTTGTTGATTTCCCCACCTGTAGGCAGATGTACATTGAAGTGGCGGCCAGCATGGCCAGCACCGACTGCCCGAAACCCAGCCACGCGCGCCCGCTGTCCAGCCCGCCTTTAGAGCCCTGCAGGGGAGGGAAGGAAGGGGGGCGCCACGCGGGGTGAAAACGGGAGGGCATGCGAGTGGTGGCCCGAGCGGTGGGGGTGCACGTGTCCCACGCTGGGCGCGACGAACACGGCTGCAGCACAGCACAGCACAGCATGGCACAGCGCAGCATGGCACAGCGCAGCGGGAGCGCACGTGTCCCACGCTGGGCGCGATGACCATCGCCGCTCCCGCCACCATGACGGCGGAGCAGGGCCAGACGAGCAGCGGCAGGCGGTGGCTTGGATGAAGACAACCAGGATCACCCCAAAAGTATTAACCAGCTGGACTGCACAGCAGGCACAGCATGAAGCGGCAGGCACAGCAGGATAGCGGGAGGGGTAAGGACGGTTTGGATGAAGACAGCAAGTAGGACTAAAAAGACGTGTTGACCGGCTGGAGTGCACAGCAGGCACAGCAGCGGAGCCCGAGATGGGAGGCAGGAAAGACGTGGCGAAGCGAGGGCGAGAAGGGGGAAGCCAGACAGGGGAGAGTGGGAGACAGGCGGGGGAGAGGGGAAGATAAGGTGACGTGTCCCAAGGAGACGGCGGCACACACCTATGGCGACATCCACAAAGCCGGGTGCCACCAGCTGGCAGCCCCCCGCCAGCGCCATGCTAAGCGCAATGCTCAGGGCAGCACACCAGCGGTGGGCGCGCGGGTTCCGGGCTTCAAACCCGAGCAGCTTGCGGCAGAGGCCGCGGCGCAGCGGCACATCCGGCCGCGCCCGCTGCTGCTCCGCCCCCTCCTCTGCTGCCTGCTGCTCCTCCTCCTCCTGCTGTGCCTGCTGTGCCTGCTGCTGCTTGGCTAGCTCCTCTGAATCACTGTCTGCGCTGCTGCCGGCGAGCTTGGCACTGCTGCTGGCTGCGCTGCCACTGCCCCCACCTTTGTCCACCGCTGCACCCGCCGTCGCCGCCGCTGCCGCCGCTGCCAGCCCCGGCTTGCCGCCGCTGGCCACATCCACCTGCTGTGCCTCAATGTCGGCAGGCACCCCCGCCTTGTGTGGATCCTCTGCATGGCCAGGCCGCTGCTTCCGCGGCCACCACAAGCGCTGTGCCGTTGCCGCCACGAATGACAGGGCGTCGATGGTTAAAAGGAATGCGATGGCTAGCAGAGAGACGACCAGCAGGAGGCGCAACGCCGGGATCGGCTCGCGGGCTGTGGTCTGCAGGGGCGGCAGGCGGGAGGGGCGTGCGGGCAGCAAGCAAGCTGGACGCGAAGGCTAGCGGTGGCGGGGGCAGCGCACCGCGGCCCAAGCAGCAGACAGGCTTGACCCCAAAGAGCCACACAACACCCACCCTCTGCAACCGTCGTCACCACTGTTAGCACCTTGGCTCAGGCAGAACACAGGATCACATGCCAGTACGATTGTAACACCGCTTCCTCGTGGTGGTTGACAGAGGCACATGCTCTAGCAAGCAGAAGGGCAGCACCCATCAGGCCTACCTGGAGCTCTCTACTGAACACCCCAAGCAGCGCCACAGAGATCTGGGCCAGCACTGCCAGTGCCAGCCAAATGAGCAGCTGGGAGGGAGACATGGCGGGCCGGAGGGGGCGGGAGCGGCCCTGCGGCACCGGAAAGGAGTGAGACGCGGGTGGCTTGGAAGCGTGCGACCGCGGGTGTTGGCCTGTTGCCGGCTCTTAATGTCACATTCCCTGCAGCGCTACTGTTCCTTTTCGATTGGATGGTCGGTTTATGCGCTCTCCTGGCAAGCCAGCTGCCCGCGTGCCCCCCAGCAGTGTGAGCTCGCCGCCCGCACCGCCGTCGCCCGCGTCCCCCACAGCGCCAAGGGCGGCGCCTCCTCTGTATCGCCTTCAATATGCATCAGCTCACCCCTATGTGCTCCTTCCTGGATTCTCACTGAACAACGGTGCCCGCTTGCCGCGCCGCCGCAGCGCTCCCGAAAAGTGCAGTGGCTTTGGGTTTGCGTAAGTAGTGTGATTCCGAAATACGTCAAGGGGGTAAAGATTAGCGGCAGCAAGCCATGCGGGGTCGAGACACAGCTGAGTTGGTAACCCTGCCGCCAGCGCCCGCGCCGCCAGCCTCCTGCCTGCCGCCCCGGCAGGCGCCCTCTGGCAAAAGCGGATGCAGGCCGTGTCTCTAGGACTCTTCAAGTAGGCAAGTCACTGGGGTGAAGCCAGCAAAAAGGGGACCGACTGTGCGCCAGGTGGGGTTCAAACGCAGAGAAGCAAGTGCTGAGCTCAAGCTCAGGGTGGGTCGCCGGCAGAGGGCACGGATGGAAGCGGAGCCGCACGCCATTTCACATGATGCTGCTTGCGCTGCCCCTACTGTTGCATCACCCTGCTTACATTGCACCCATGCGGCCCAGCGCCGGCGGCAGCACTCTCCATGACCTCCTTTCCACACCCGCCCCTCTCCCGTCCAGGTGCCCCTGCGAGGAGGGGCGTCGGCATGGAGCGACTGGCCAGCACCCTGGTCGGGCTTTTGCTTATATGTAAATGCGGCGGAGGGCCGCTGCAGAGGGCGGCGCAGCTGCCCTGCATTGCGAGCAGCAGCAGCGGCACCACCTAGTCCCGTATAGCACGTTGGGTTGGGCCGGCAGCTGCTGGGAAGCTGGCAGGAGTGTGCCATGCCGCTGCTGTGTCCCACATGCTTTCAGCGCAGCAGCAGCTGGAAATTTTGGCTGCCAGAGGCGTCTTGGTTTGTCTGCGTATGGGCACGGCACGCCCCCATGCATGCAGCGGCCCCTGCCCAGGACAGGGCCTCGTCTGACCCAATACAGGCCCCACTCTCTGGAAGCGCTACAAGCAGGAAGATCAACCCCACCCATGCAGCCGGCATCCAGCAAGCAGGCAAGCAGGCACCAAGCTACACACCAGCTGCCCGCGCCAAAGGGGTCAGATGAGGTTGGTTGCATGTCAGGACTGGAGCCCTGAGAGATGTACCCACAGTGGCGGCAGGAGGGAACAAACGAGGATGGAGCAGGGGAGCAAAAGCAGCAAGGGGGCCCGGCGGCGGCGTCACGTGTCGGCCACACCGGCGCTGGGTAAGAAGAGACCCGAATGTGCACAAAGGGCAGCAGCACAACATGGAAGCAAGATATTAAAAGGAAGCATGCTAAGTTCCTCCAGCAGCCGCCTGCACTGCCTCCTGTGTCTGGAAGGCTTCTGCAGCCGCCTCATCAATTCGCCCGTGTGCCACCGCGTCTGCAGCTGCATCCCCTACAGCCTGCTGGGCCGCTGCCGCTGCCCCCTGCTGGGCCGCTGCCGCTGCCCCAGCAGCCTGGGCAACCGCAGCTTGTTGCTGCGCTGCCGCCGCTGCCGCCGCCGCCTGCTCTGCAACTGCTGCGGCTGCCACCGCCGCCTGCGCCTGCTGCTGTTCCGCCGCCGCAGCGGCCGCCGCTGCAGCCTGCTGCTGATCCGTTGTGGCGGCCTGCGCCTGCAGCTGCTGCTCCGCCGCCGCAGCGGCGCCAGCGACGGCCTGCTCCTGCTGCACCGCGGCGTCAGCACCGGCAGCGCCCGCCGCCCCTGCACCCCCGCCGGCGGTGCCCCCATTCAGCCGTGCCAGTGACGCCTCAGCCTCCGCTGCCGCCCCCTTGACCAGCCCCTGCCATTTGTCAGCGTTGCGCTGCTCGTCCGCCTTTGGCAGCGGGTCCAGAGGGCGGGTGTCAAAGCCCTTGGGAAGGCCATACAAGGAGTCGGTGCACACAAACCTGTGGGGAGGGGCAAGGGGGGCCCCGGAGCAAAGGGAGGGCAGGCCGGCAGCAGCTCAGGACAGCCGGCGGCAGGTAATCTCAGCACAGCAGGCCGGCGGCAGCAGGTCAGCACAGTTGGAGGCTGGAGTGGCGGCTACGGTTGTGGCGGCGCTGCGCACCCACCATACTTTCCCCTTCCCCCCACCAGTGGGCCCCACTGTGCCACCTCTCTGCCCCCGCATCGTCATCACCGCTGTTGTTCAACCCCCGCCCCCACTCACTTGGCCTGCCGGCTCTCAAACTGCCCAAAGTCGGCGTAGTGGTTGAACAGCTCGTAGGCTGCGGCACAGGGCAGCAGACGAAAGACGCGGTGGGGTGTGTGACGAGGTGTGCAAGTGAGCGACTGGCCGACAGCCGGACGGCACGGTGGCTGGACAACTCAATATGCTGCGATGTGGACTGCTGGTTGGTTGGATACAGTTGTGGATGTTATGGAATTAGTAGGCAAAGGGGTCATGCAGCTTGCATACAGCTGGTTTGCCGTCAGCCGGCCTGGCAGTTAGGCGTCGCATCAACTGACACCCACCCACACCTGCCCGCCAGCCGCACACATGCCCTGGTCGTGCGGCAAGTGTCGCCCATGCTCCCCGCCTATCCAAACCCCAGGGGCCAACACACGTGCTTGCGCCACCCCGCCCACCCTGCGAGATGCCCGCCAGCCGCATGCCCTGGCGGTGCTGCCTGTGTTGCCCAGGCTCCCACTAACTGGCCACTGGCCACGGCACGTACTTGCGCCCCCCCCCCCCCCCCCCCCCCCCCCCCCCCCCCCCCCCCCCCCCCGCCCCGCCCCCACCCACCCTGCGAGATGCCCGCCAGCCGCACGTCCTGGTTGTGCGTGGAGTAGTGGTTGTGGTTGAAGCAGCGGCGGCCGCGGGCACGCACATACGAGGCGCGGTAGGAGGCGCCGATTTGCACGGGGCAGGTGAACCTGCAGTGGGAGGGGGAGGGGGAGGAAGAGAGGTTGGTTGCCAAACACTTGCTAAACTTGCCAGCAAACGGGGCAGGTGAACCTGTTGGCGAGACAGCGTTGAGGACATGAAGGGGGAAGGGTGAGATTGCAGTGGAGTTGGGTGCAAGACGAGGCAGCAGCGTGGGAGGCGCCGCCCATATGCAAGGAGAGGCAGGTGGACCTGTCCTTGGGAGAAGGAGGGTAAAGTCGAGGAGGCTGGGTTGCTAAACCTGCTATACTTGCTGAGCAAGCAGTGCATGTGGATGAAGCTGCATCCCCATCTGCGCGCCGCCCCTGGAAAGGGAACCAGGCGCCCTCACAGGCAGCAGAGTAGTGATTCGACTTGCAATGCAGTTGCACCCTCACCTGTGTGGCCTCCCCTGGAACTGAGGCCCCACCAGCACTTAGAGTTGTGTCTAAAGAGAGCAGCGCATGTCGTGGATGCAGCTCACCGGTGTGGCCTGCCCTGGAACTGCCCCACCAGCACGAAGTGCTCCCACAGCAGCTGGTGCTGGCTCGACTTGCTGGCCTGGTCGGGGTTGTGCTGCAGGCCGGGAGGGGGGGAGGGAGGCGGGTGGGTAATGATGGGAAGGGCGGGGGTGGGATGAGGTGGGCGGAGGGGTGTGCAGGGCACGGCGCAAGATGGCAAGGAAATAAATCTTGAACGAGCACCTTACATGAGCGTGCACGTAGAAGGCAAAGTTAACGCAGACGGGCCAGGCAGTTTCGCCTGTGCATGCACAAGGGCAAATCATAAGGGCTATACACGTGGGCATACCAGTAACAGAGCCACCCCAAAGCCCTAAAACAATGATCAACATGATGATAAGCCCCCGCACCTGCACGTAAAAGTCAAAGTCGAAGCAGCCGGGCCCGCGGGAGTTGGCGTAGACGAGGCGGGGCGCGCGCAGCGTCCAGGCGTCGGACACAAAGGAGTTGCTGTTGCCCTGGGGGGCGCCCGTGGTCTGAAGAGCGGGGGGACGGGGGGGGAAGGAGGAGGCACACACAGGGGGGAAAGTGGGCAGCGTCGGACACATCACAACGGGGCTAGGCCAGGCCGCCTCCACTCCCGCTCCAACACCCTCTGTCGTCCACCCTCAGCATGCTAGGGCCTACTGCCGGGCGTCCACCCTCACACTGCCTGCCCCCCACCCCACCCACGTCCCCCACCCCCCACCTGCGCCTCCATCCAAACCGAGTACTTGACCGCCTGCCGCACGTAGCTCCAGTCCGACTGGGCGGGGCCCTGGCTGACGGGGACAAACACTGCGGGGCGGTAGGGGGTGAAGGTGGGGCGGGGCGAGGGGCGGGGGGGTGGAGGGGTTGTGCAGGGCGGGCGGGGCGGAGCGGGTTGCAGGGCGGGCAGGGCAGGCTAGGTGAGGTGGGCAGGGGAGGAGGGTGCGGCGGGCCAGGCGAGATGGGCGTGGGCGGGGGGAGGGGGTTGTGCAGGGCAGGGACAGCCCAGCACTTGCAGCACATTTGAAGTGGCTGCAATTTACAGGTCAACCAGCGGCAGCAGCCGCAGCCGGGGGCGCACCTGTTTCATAGGGCGAGATGCTGACGCCGTCGTACGTCCACTCGGCATCCGGGCGCACGCTGCGCGGGGGTGAGGAGCGGGGTGGGGGTGGGGGAGAGGGTAGAATGTTGGAAATCCTGGAATGGGAATCGCCCTGAGCGTGAGTCTTCAAAACCAGCCGCCCCCATCTGCGTAGCCAGCCCCAGCCGCCCATCACCCCCCACCACACCCTGCCGCTTTCCACCGCGGGCGGCGCTCGCAGGTGCGCTGGTTCCGCAAGTCCACCGCCTCACACTGCCCATCACCCCCTTTTTTTAAAGTATTTGACCCTCCTTTGCGCATACACGGATCTCACATGCATGCCTAATGAACCCACCACGCGTCCCAGGTGCGCTGGTTCCGCCACTCGCTGCCCCAGCACCCCCTGTACGTGTCAACCAACCCCCCATCCTTGGAACTTGACCCACCGCGCGTTGCAGTCCCAGGTGCGCTGGTTCCACCAGTCCACCCCCTGGTACTTGGCCAGCAGGCTGTCGATGTTGAACCCGCCAGACAGAAGCGCCAGTGACGCGCCAGAGTCTGCAGAGCGGGGACGGCGAGGCGGGGAGACGGGAGGGACGAGGGGTTGAAGATGGGGAGCAGAGCGTGAAGGGGTCCTTTCTTCCAACGGTCAGCAATGGGCGCCGGGGGCACAGAGGTTCGTCCCCAGCCAGCAACTCCTCACCCCATTCCACGCACCCCGGCCCCCGCCTGCACAGAGCAGCAACAACCCCCCTGGGTGGCTATTCCCCCTTGGGTGGCGGCCCCCAGCCCGCAACTCTTCATCCCACACAGCCCCGCACCCACCTGCGTAGTAGCGCGCATCCCATGCACTGGGATGGCACTTGAACACGTCTTTCTCTTGCGACAGCAACTGCCACCCCTCCTGCAGGGTCGGATGCACGCACAGGCAATGGGAAGGCAAAAGGCAAGGCGCATGGGGGCGGGCTGGCAGAACAGCGGGGGTGGGGCGTGAGACGCCAGGGGGCGGGGCGGGGTGGTGGTGCACACTTGGGCAAAAGCAGCAGGGGCGCTGCGCATCTCCGGCTTCGGTTCTGCTACCCCTACCCGACCACCGCTGCCACAGCCGCTGCCTCAGCTGCGGCGCGCGCTGCCGCAAGTGTGCTTGCCGCAATGACATACACATGCAGTTGCGAGTGGGCGCTGCAGAAGTGCCCGCAAAAGGTTGCGCCCCCCTCCTAACCCAGGTTGCCAGCACGCTCTTCCGCCCCCGTACCCGGTCTGTGGCCCAGGCATAAGGCAGGATGAAGGGGTTGAGGCGCCACTCATCGGCTGCAGGGCACACATGGCGGTGCCAGCAGGGCGGGTCAGCTTGGCGGTTGGTTGGCGGTTGGTTGGCGGCCGAGGAGTGTGGGCATGTGCCAGCAGGGCGGGCCAGCCAAAACGTGTGCGTCGCTTGAGCCACCCACCAGCCTGCCCCCTCCTGCGCACCTGGCACCCGCCCTGACCCTCTACACTGCCTCAACTCCCTCCACCGCCTGCGTCCATGCACACATGGCCTTACCCTCTTGCAACCCAACATCCATCTCAAACCCAAACACGACCCCAAGCCCCCCCCAAAATCCCAAACCCGAACCATGCCCCAACACCCGCGTGGCCCACCTGCGTCGCCCCCCTTGGGCGCCCCCTCGCAGGTCAGTGCGCTGCCCACCAGCTTGGTGCGGCGGGTGAGCTTGGAGGTGAAGGCATCAGTCCAGTGCATGTACTGCAGCACGGCACAGCGGTACAGCAGCGCTGTGAGTCGGCTTGCAGGCGGGGGCATGGGTCCTCGTGCCCAAAGGCGGTACAGCGGTCCAAGAAGAGCATGGAGGCACAGCACCGCTCCTGCCCCACCCGCTTGGAGCGGCGGATGCGCTTGCGGGGCAAGGCATCCGTCCACAGCATGACAGCACAGCAGCACGGTGGTGCAGTACGGTGGTGCATTGGAGTAAAAACGCTCCCGCTGCCGGCACCAGGGACGGTGGGCAGGCACACCGCCGTCAATAAACACAAATAAGATTGACAGCGATAAGAATAAGCGTGCTGGCTTGCCTGCTTTGTGTAGGGGGGCATGAAGGGGCCCCTGGCTGCGGAGGAGACGACCACGATGTGCTGCGCTGCCGCCAGCTCAGCCTGCAGCTCCCCCGCCACCACTGCAGCACACATATAGAATGGGAGCAGCAGCAGGTGAAAGCGGTGCGGGCTGCTGGGAGCATGCTCAGCAGGTATGTACTGCCGCCAGCTCAGGCAGCAGTTATCCAACAATCATTGCGGCAAAGGAACTCAGCAGGCGGACGCAGCAGCAGCAGCAGCGAGATGCAGCAGCAGCAGCAGCGAGGTGCAGTAGGTGCGCGCAGCAGCAGCAGCAGCAGCGAGGTGCAGCAGCAGCAGGAGGGCCAGCAGCAGGGTGGGCATGCTGGGCACGCTGCCGCTGCCTCCCACCTGACAGGATGCCCCACAGGCCGGTGGCGCACTTGGAGGTGCGCACGAGTGCGGCGTTCCGGGGCAGCAGCGGCAGCTTGGGGTGCGGCTGCGGGGGGGTGGGGTGGGCGGGTGAATGCAGTGGGCAGGCACGGCAGGGAAGGCAAGGACGTGGCACACTGTGCGGTGGGTGGCACACCCTCTCAGCAAACGGCAAGGCCGAAACATGAGGGTCGGCGTCCCCAAGGTGCGGGCTGCATCGCCGACAAAGGGGCGCTGTGCTGGGCACACCAGTGCCGGCACCCCCCCCCCCGCCTCCTGCCACGCCATGCAGGAGGGCGGCCACTCTTGCCTGCTCGCCCGCTGCCTCTCCGTTGCCCCGCCCCCAAGTTCAGCCCGTCCCAGCACCCACCAGGATACCGGTGCCCGCGGCCACAATGATGCGGTACGTGAGCCACTCGGCCTGCTCCTCCACACCGTGCCGCAGGAAGAACTCAAAGTTGCGCTGCTGCTCCGCGTCCGCTGCAAATGAACAAAACGGAAGTGCAGGTTGCGCTGCAAATCATGGACGGAATCGTGCATGGAGGGTGCAGGCTGCGCTGCGGTGGATGAAACAGAGGGACACCAGCATGCTCTGTGTCCGAGGCAGGGTGAGTGGATGAAGGCCAGCAAAGAGGATGAGTGAAACAAAGCTGGGCAGCGCTGCTGCTCCATGCCAGCTGCAACTGGGCACAAGGCAACTCAAAAGTAGTGCACAGGGCCACCCAAGGTAGAGCACAGGGCAACCAAAAGTAGAGCAAACACTTGCTCTGCTGCTCCGCATCGCTGTGAGCAAGGCGGGGGCAGATGGGGCTTACTGGGATGCTGGCAGCACAGGCGCCCGAGTTGAAGCCACCCACCTGGCGCGGCCCCCACCTCCCGTCCCACCTTCACTGCTGTGCAATCATGCACTAGTGTGCAACACATGTGCATACGCCCCGGAGCTGCCACCGCCCACTTGCATTCCTGCACACACATGCACAACAGCCCCGCACCCCCGTGCACTGTGCACATGCATCCATACATGCACAACTGCCGCCCCACCCCCCAGCCCACCTGCGCTGTACACATACAGCACGAGCGTGCGCGGCCGCTGCACTCGCTCCCCCTGACAGGGGAGCAGCCCGCAGCCGGTGGGTGCCTGATACACCGAAGCCTGGGCAGGTGGGGAAGGGGTGGTCCAGAGATGTTGGGGGGGGGAGTGAGTGGAGGGGCCAGAGGGGGGCAGGAGTGCAGGTGGGTGGGTGGTAGCCCAGGGGGCACCCATTTCGGCGCTGCACACCCACACGGTTATCCCTTGATCATTTCAAGGAGGAAGCACCACCATTGGCGAACAGGCGGCAGCACCCACCATCGGCAAACCCCACATCGGCAGCACAGCAGCCACCCAGCAGTTGGGCGGTACTGCTGGCAGTGCAGCTGACAGGCACACAGGCGGTCCGATGTGCACCCAAACGGGCAGGCAGGGCGGGAGCGGCACATCCCTCCCATGCCAATCCATCCTTCAAGTCCTCGAAAACAAACTCCTTGCCCTGCCCTGCCCTGCCCTGCCTCCCTCACGCCAGCACCAGCTCACCTTGGCCTGCACGCGCGCCGCATGGTGCTCCTCCGCCCACAGAATGGCCGCCGACAGCCAGCTGCTGCGGTGCGGCTGCGTGTGCTGCTTCTCCAGCTGCGCCACCGCGTCCTGCACGCTGTCCATGCTGTGCTGCGCCCCTTCCCCAGCTGCAGCGGCCCTGCCGGCAGCACCGCCGGCCAGCAGAAGGGAGGCGTCGCCGCCTTCTGCGCCGGCGGCGGCCGCCGCTGCCACCGCTCCGCTGGCGCTGCTGCCGCCGAAGAAGCCGCTGTCGTCGGTGGAAGCCAGGCTGGAGAAGCGGTGTGAGGAGTAGAGCAGCAGAGCGGCAAAGAGCGCCGCCGCCAGCAGCGGGCTGCCCACTGCCGACAGCGTGCGCCGCCGCTTGCTGCCGCCAGGCCCGCCGCCGCGCTTGCCGCTGGGGCCCCGCGGCACCGGCGGCTCCAAGCCCCGCTGCATCGACGTTATCACGGCGGCAGGGGGCAGCCAGAACAAGAGGATGAAGGCCACACCTCAGAAAGCCTGCCTGCTTGCAGTTGGAGCGCGCTTAAAAATGCGAGGGCAGGCGGGCTGGGCGCGGCTGCTTCGATGCGTGAGCAATCACAGCAATGGAATGGGCAATCAGGCAGGGCTCCTGGCTCAAGGAACATGGGACATCTACTGATGACCTGGTGCCAGCGGCACGTCGTGACCGGTGGTCACCAACACACAAACGGGGCCCTCTCATATCATCTGCCCTCCTGCAATCGCCCCCCGCGCAGCCAACATGCAGCCCCTGCGTTTCCTGCTGCTCTCCGCCCTGGTGGGGGCGGCCTTGGCAAGCGCTGGGCACAACGTGCACCACCTGACCGAGAAGGACTTCGATGAGAAGACTGCCGACGGCAAGGCAAGGCGGGCCAGCGTGATCGGGTTGATCGGGGAGCGGGACGCTGCCCCCTGCCCTTGACTTGCTCGAGTCACAGCAGCGGGCGGCAGACCAACGCTGGGCACACAGCGGCGTCGCAAAGACGCCAGGGAGAGGGGCAGCCCGCGGCGGCACCATGGGACGCATGTGCGGCAGCGGCGGCACCGCCGGGAAGTCGCTGGGGGGTTGGCAAAGCCGCCAGCGACGCAGTCATAATTTCCAAAATTCCAGTAACAGCAGTGAACTGCAGCCGTAGCGGCGTGCTCCACCAGCGCCTGTTCCAGAAGACGCGTGTGTGGTGGGAGCGGTCGCCGCGACGCACATTGGGAGCACCACAAACTGCGTTCCAAGCACCTCTACATGATATATTGCGCGCGGTGGTCCCCTTCTGGCTATTAAATACTTATATCCCCCCCCCCCCCTTGCTGCAGGTCTACCTGATCAAGTTTTTTGCCCCCTGGTGCGGCCACTGCAAGGTGTGTGCGCACAGTACATGCTCACTTACACGGGGGCTACCCCAGTGCACCAGTGGGGGGCGTGCGGACTCGCAGCCACCCGCGCCCTCTGCGCGCCTTCCCCCGCCCTCTAACTCACTGCCTTCCTCTGGTTTTCGCTCCTGTCCCAACTGCAGCGTCTGGCGCCCACCTGGGACCAGCTGGGCGAGGCGTTCAAGGGCTCTGACCAGGTGTGAGGGCCGTGCATTCAAGGGCGCTGGCAATGTGTGTGTATGAAAGATGTAAAGTATGGGGAGGCCCAAGTCTGGCATGCAATACAATGCCTTCCTGTACCGTCCCCCCCGGGCAGCCGCCTCCCGACCTCCTGCTGCCTCCCCGTCATATCCTGACCGGAGGTGGCTGCAGGGGCAATCGCCCAGACGTTTGCACAGCTCACGACCTGCTGCTGCTGCTGTTGCCCCTCCCCCCTGCTGCCCGCCTGTTCCTCTCCTCAACACCTCCCACAATGGATTGTGTCCACAGTTGAGTTCAGCACTGCCCTCTCCACAACTGAGCTGCCCGCAGGTGGTGATTGCCAGCGTGGACTGCACAGAGCAGAAGGAGATCTGCACCAAGGCCGAGGTGAGGGCAGCACAGCAGGCACAGCAGCAGCAGCTGGGACAGCAGCAGCAGCAGGCACAGCAGCAGCAGTAGCAGTAGCAGCAGCGGGACAGCAGCAGCAGCAGCAGCAGCAGTGGGGACAGCAGCGGGACAGCAACAGTAGCAGCAGCCAGGACAGCAGCAGCAGCAGCGGGGACAGCAGCAGTAGTGACAGCAGCAGCTGCTGCAGCCGGTGGAAACCTCTTGCTTGCACTTTATAGGTATGGTGGGTGCTGCCTGCACTGGCACCGCAGGGCCAGCCGGCCACCCTACTTCCACCTAGCCCGCCCACCTATCGCCCCCAGCCTTCCAGGTGGCACTTTCCCATGCATCTGTTTCAGTACATCCGCCAAGCCACCCTACCCTCCCAGTCTTCCATGCCCGAACCCCTGCCACCCATGCCACCCACACACATTCACACGCTCTCTCACCCAGGAACACATTTGCAGGGAATGTTGCACAGCAGAGTGACACTTCATGTATGCCAAACAATCACCTGTGTGCGCAGATCCGCGGATACCCCACCCTCAAGATCTTCCACGCCGGTGCAGCCGTGGACACGTACAAGGGTGAGGCATGGGTCAGAGGGGTGGGGCATGTGTGGGAGGGCATGGCTGCGTGGCTGGCTGAGTGGGACTCATGCAAGCGGGCGGGCAAGGGGCATGTGCCTATGGGTGGGTGAGGGGAAGAGACTCCCAGCAGGCGCGGCAGGGCGTGCACCGCACGGCGAGCGCCGCTCAGCCCGCCTGGGCCCTGCTCCTCCCGCTCCCGCTGCCGCGCCCGCCCACCTCCGCCGGCCCTTTACCCCCCGCTCCCCATATTTTTGAATATGCCTGTCTACTTCTGCAGGCGCTCGTGAGCTGGAGGCCCTCAAGACGTATGTGGAGGAGCAGGCCAAGAAGCTGACCTCCGAGACCACCGAGTGAAGACACGGGAGGGCCTTGAACGGAGGGGGCGTGTGAAACCCACAACCTGCTGGGAGTGGCCGCTGCACTCGGAGCTTGTTGGCTTTTTAGGGCACCCTGTCTTAGGCAGCAGAAGCTGGTCAAGCTGCAGCAAGCAGCAGCTGGAGGCAGTGCAGGCGGGCAGCAGCGGCGCAGCGCGGTCCAAGCTTGCCTGAGGGCGCGGCCTGCGTCTGCATTTATTGTGCGTGACCTTCATCTGAGTGTGCGCGGTCTGTTTGTCCCCTGCCTGTAACCCCTCTGTGACTTGCAACGCAAGTGGTGTAGCGCGCTACCATGTGCGTGGCGGCACAGGGAGAGGGGCAGCCAGGGACACCACAGATTTAGTGGTATCTCAGCAGCCCAATGCGGTATCTAGCAGCTACAACAAGAGATGAGAGCACACTATGCAAGCAGTTTGCAAGCTGCAATCAATCGGCACAACAGCAACTGCAGTATGGCATTCACCCTGCTGCTGCGCCGCCCGCCAGCCGCTTGCACTCTCCGTGCTTCGCGCCTCTCTCCCAAGGCAGCTGGCGGGCAAGATACTGGAGCCAAGGAGAAGGGGGCAGAGGAGGGTGCCAGGGGCAGCCAGTGTGACAGGAGACATGCCAGCAGTCCAGGGTGCAGGCAGTCAAGAAGGAGCCGCGCAACGCCGGCCAGGCACCAGTGGCAGCTGCATGGCTCGGAAGCGCAGGAGGATTCTGCTGAACGTCTGGCAGCGGCACCGTTGGGGCGCTGCACTGCCAGCCGCGGCCTGCTTGCTTTCCCGGCAAATGTGTCGCAAGGTGAGAATGCTTTGCTGCTGATTCTGTGGTGTAAAGCCAGGGCTGGACTTCGTTTCATACTTGCTGATACTTGCAAGTGTGTGCTGATACTTGAAAGTGTGCAGGGTTTCCGGGACACCGCCAGCACAGCATGGTGCCATGGGCACATGCATGTGTCACTTCATCCATAAGGTTTACTCCCCACGCTGCCGCTCAAGAGTGTGACACCTCGTGCCAAGGATCGCTTTCAAACGACGCCCGGAGTGAGACAAACTGAGGTACTGCGCGAAACCCGCCCAGTGACGTCTGAGGTCTGGCGGCGCAGGCTCTCTCGAACTCGCCAACCCCCATATCGTTGCGGCGGTAGCCTTTGTGGCGGAAATAGCCCACCCCAGCCAGGGCGTGCCCCCGGCCGAAAGCCGCAGCAGTCGATAGTGTCTCCGGAACATTATCGGCGCGTCGGCGGCATCGTGACTGGACAATATGTCTGCTGGGAATGCCCTGGACCAGGCAGCCAATGCGCTGAAGGACGGGCAGGCAGCTCCCGTGGCACCGGCGGCGGACCTTGGCGTAAGCGCCGCCCACCCGCCGCAGCTGCTGCCGCAGCTGCTGCCGCGCGGTGCCATGCTTGCTACACAGGGTGCCTTGCAAACAACCTGCGATGCTTGCAACCCTCACCCACCAGTTCTCCCGCCATGATCCGCCGCCCAACTTTTGCTGCCGTCGTACCGCCGCGCTGTTGGCACCGTCCGAGCGCAGCACCCACCTGCCTTGCGCCAGCACCCACGTAGCCGGCAACTCTCTCCGCCTGCCGGCGGCCCCCGCCCTGCAGGTCAAGACGTTTGCCTCCATCGGTGTGGACCAATGGGGCGCCGTCCTGCTGCTGTGTGCGGTGGGCACTGTGGCAGCCCTCTGGCTGTGGTTCACTCTGTGCAAGTGGCAGGCAGGGCGCGGGCGCATGCATTCGGTTGCCGCAGGACAGCTGCGCCTGGCAGCAGCTCGGGGCCGCATAGGAGACCTGGCCCTGCTGTCACGCCGATCAGACTTCCAGGCAAGCGGGACAGTAGCCTCGGGGGGCTGGCGCTGCCACACCTGCTGCTGTCCCGTATGTGCCGCTTCTGGCGGGAAGCTAGGCAGGAAGCTGGCGGCAGGCTCTGTACTGGACAGCGACCCAGCCAGCCTACCACACTGCTGAGCGTGCCATCCGACTTGCAACGGACCCCCCCTAATTGCCTGCTGTGCGCAGGTGGATGCTGACCTCAACGGCTTCACCGCCCGCATGCCGCTGCGGTACAGAAGCACCCAGGTACCGGGCAGCTCGAGTGCGCAGCCAGTGGGGCATCCGACTGCGGACACCCACCTGCAGCCTCCGCAAATGTGCTCAACACAACACGCCTGGCTGCGCTGAAACAAGTTACTGCATCCCCGCTCACCTGCAACTCGTGCCGAGGGGCCGCCTGCCTGCCTGCCCCGCTGCAGGCGCAGTGGTGTGGCTGCTCAAGCGGGGCGCCGACCACACACGCATGAAGCAGGACGGGTGGAACGACACAGCCCTGCACTATGCAGCCGGCAGCGGCAGCCTGGAGTGCGCGCAGGCGCTGCTGGCGTGGGGGGCCGACCCGTGTGCGGCAAATGCCCTGGGTGAGCAGGCGGGCCGGCAAGCGGTGCTGACCAGTGTGCATCAGTGCCGGCCTCGTGGGTGCTGCTGCGCCTGCCATGCCTGCTCCTATGTCTGCTGTGCCTGCGTGGACCGCTGCGCCCGCTGTGTCTGCCCGCGCCTGCGGAGCATTGACGCAAGGGGCAGGGGGGAAACTGGCAGAGTGTGGGGCAGCAGGCCAGGGGTAATTTCGGCCTTACGCATGTTGCTTGTGCTCATTATCACCGTGCAGGGGCGCTGCCGAGTGATGTGGCATCCAAGACGGGGCACCACGCGCTGGCTGGCTACTTGAAGGCCGTGGCAGCAGCTGCAGCAGCCTCTGAGGGCGGCAGCACAACCATCAGCAGCGACGGCAAGCCAGGCAGCGAGGCAGCGGACGCCGGCGGCAAGCCAGGCAGTGAAGCAGCAGACGCCGGCGGCAAGCCGGGCAGCGAGGCAGCGGCCACCGGCGGCGAGGCTGCCATGCCCAGTGATGGCGGCCCCGATGCCTCACCCTTTGCTGGATTTGCGGTGCACGGCAGCCCATGGTTTGAAGCCACGATTCAAGCTGGCACCCCACTGGAGCCGGCTCCTAAGATACCCAGCAAAGAGGAGCTCATAAGCCTGCATGTGACAGATGCCCTCAAGCGGGCAGCCACCATGCGCCGCAGCCGCAGCCGCGGGCGCCAGCTGGCTGCCATGGAGGCGGGGCAGGGCGGCGGGGGCGGCGGCGGGGCGGCGGCAGGGGCAGCTACAGCAGCGGATGGGGGAGCCATTGAGCGAGCGGCAGGGGGAGGACCTATTAGGGTCAACGTGTCGGCCGGGGGCGAGGGGTTTGAGCAGCGCAGCGTGCACGGAGGGGCGGCGACCGCCAAGGCGCGCGCGGCAGCGGCCCTGCAGCGGCTGACAGAGCGCGGCTTCGAGGGGTGGGGCACGCAAGGTGCGCGGGCAGCTGGATTATCGGCTGTGTGTGCTATGGATGATGCCTTTGTGAATCGACAGCAGCAGCTAGGCCCGCCCTTGGGCATGCTTGGCTGTGCCGAAGAGGAGAGGAGGGGGAGGGGAAGAGGCACCCCTGCAGTGCGTCGGTTGCAGATCACCCCGGGTCATGTGTCTCACACCACCCTCTGTCGCTTGCAGGCACGGTGCCCCGGCCGGAGACACGCCTGTTCCGCCCGCTGGCCATCCTCACACAGGTAGGTTGTCAACGGCCATGTGGCCCACCACCCAGGGTGGGTAGTTATTCAAGGGCTGCCTTGGACAGCCCTCTCTGTTTGCTTGCCCTGCAGCAAGTGACGGAGCAGCTCCGCCCAGCGAGCACTCCCGCTGCCGCAGGTGCTTGGGGGGTGTTACCTCGTCTGGCGCGCGCTGCGCACGCTGCGCCCCGGCTACTACTATTTCTACTCCATCCCCTTCTGGTGAGCCGGCGCCGCGCTGGGATGTCTGCTCCGCACCCCAGGCCCTTACCCAGCACACCACAGCGCTGCCTTAAATCCCGATGATCGTCGATCAGCGTGCAACGTTCATGGGCTGCCCCGCCGGTGCCCCGGCTCCGCTCTGCCCTGCTGCCCACCCGCACACCCGATGTGTGTGCTCGGCTGCCGCAGGCTGGCCGAGTTTTCGGCGTACTGCCTCTCCTACTGCTTCGTCACCAGCCTCTTCTGCATGATCGAGCGCCCACAGCGGCGCGTGCACGAGATGCTGCCAGCGGAGCGCGTGCCGCACGTCGGTGGGCGCCCTCCCTGCACTTCAGGCTCTCCCCGCCCGCCCTCACTCGCACTTGTCTGCACAGCGGCGGCCACCCACACCTGCACGCCCTCCTGCCGGCATCACATGCTGAGCTTGCTGAGACTCTTCTGCCCCTACTGCCCCTGTGTCTCCTGTCTCCGTGCCATGCAGACGTGTTCATTTGCACCTACTCTGGTGGGGCGCCCAGGGCTGAAGGGATGAACGGGGTCCCACTTGTCCGTTCGGCAGTGCAGGTCACAGTCGTGCCAGGGAATTGCTAAGCAGGGGCACTGGTTACAGCGTGTGCTTTGTTGCCACCGCTGGCACACCTTGCCGCCCTGTGCCCCAGCCGACGTGCAGTGCCATGCTGTGCTGTGCTGTGCTCCTGCTGTGCTGCAGAGCCACCCGACATTGTGGAGCCAACCGCCATTGCCGCCCTCAACATGAACTGGCCCGGAAGCAAGTGAGTGAGCGAGAACCGGGTTGTGCAGGCGCCAGCTTGTAGTATCGGTGTGCAAGGCAGGAATAAGCCAATAAGCAGCTGACGCAACTCGGATGCCTGCATCCCCGCGCCGCCAGGCTGACGGTGCACATTCTGGACGACAGCAAGCGCCCCGTCATGGCGCGCCTGGTGCGCAAGCTGAAGCACCAGTGCAAGTACATGCAGGTGGGGGCACAGCCTGCCTTTGCTGGATATGCATCTGCAGGGTTAAAGTGCAAGTACGTGCAGGTGGGCGCCACAGGCTGGGTCAGTAGGGGTTGCACCTGCAGGGTTGTTGCAATGCAAGTGCATGCAGGGGGGTGACAGGCCTGGCGTCACTAGTTAGTTTGCAGCCAGCGTTGGGGTGAGCAGTTCAGCCTGGTGCAGTGAAGCAGTTGCTGTTTGGCTTTTAAACCTATAAGTTGCCACAGCATGCAGCGCAGGGCAGGGCAGGTTTTGGGCAGGAGGGTAGGAGGGGCGGGCAGGGCGCCGCGTACGTCTCTGGCCGCCCCTGCTCCCCACATGCCATGCCTTTTCACATGTGCAGAGAGAGGCCAACATTGTGTATGTGGCAAGGGAGAAGGCCAAGGGCGTGCCGCACCACGCCAAGGTGGGCAACATCAACTCCTGCCTCCTCAAGGAGGGGCCCGGCCAGGTGCGCCTCTGAAGACTTGCTTTCCGCTCCCTCCGCCCGCTGCGGCCCCAGTGTTCTGTTGGATCCTCGCCCTCTGAGGCAGCTGCAGCTGCAGGGGGCACACAGGGCAGGTTGGTGTGTGTGTTTACAAGGAGCCTGCGCAGGCTGCGCCAGGGCCTTAGCTGTGCAGGCGGCATGTGTGTGGCAGCCTGAGGTGTGCAGCGCTCATCTCGCTTGTCTCTGCGAGGCCTCCAGCTCGTTCTGCGACTGTGCAGCCCCCCCCCTCTGGCTGCTGGTCAACGCGATCTCCCTTGCCCATCCCTGCCCTGCCTTGCACATCCCTTCCCTGCCTGGCAGGGCGAATACATCCTGGTGCTAGACTGCGACATGAGTAAGAGCATGCCTGCTGCCTGGCTGCCGCAGTTGCTGTTATGCGTGCCTGCCCACCGTCCAGCTCGCCGTGCTGCCTGCCCAGCAAGTCGCCACGTCAGCACGCAGCGTGGGTCAACTCATGCAGCCACACAGAAACGTGCCGTCTGTTGGCATCACCCACCTAGCACCGCTGCCCGGCATGCCGCAGTCGTGCACCCCGACTTCCTGGAGAGAACCATCGGGCACTTTTACCGCCCAGCAGACACCCAGGGCTCGCCCCTTGGGGTGACGCAGCCCCAGCCGCCCCAGCCGCCGCCGCAGCCGCCGCAGCAGCCGCAGCTGCCCCAGCTGTGGTGGAAGCGCCGGCAGGGGAGCGTCGCCCCCACACCCTCCCCAGCAGGGCTGGCCAGCCCTGCAGCGGGGCGCTCCTCAGAAGAGGGGGCTGGGCGGGCCAACAAGGCAGCCTGGATGCCCAAAGCCAAGGCAGCGTTCCTGCAGACACCGCAAGACTTTTGGAACGTGGATGCCGCCGACCCAATGGTGCGTGTGAGCTGGGGCTGAGCTGGCGGATGGGCTGCGGGGAGAAGCGGGGGAGGGGGGCCAGGGACGGGTGGGGAGGAGGCAGGCAGGCGGGCAGGCAGGCGGGCAAGCAGCAGGATGCACCCTGGTTTGTGCTGGCAAAATGACACGCCACCTGCCCTGTCCCTGACTTGCGTGCTTCTGCTGCCCTCTCCTGCCCTGGATGGATGTGCAGGTGCACTGCGCACGCTTCTTCTATGGTAAGTCAGCTTCCTGAGCTGTGCGCTGCTGCACGCGTGGTGGAGGGCGCTGCGCTGGCACCACGCACAGCTCCGTGACCGCTTCATCCAGCCAAAACGTTTTGCTATTACTGACACATTCACTGCCATACTTCGATCTGTGCCCACAACACCCGCAGGGCCGATGCTGCAGGGCCGCGACGGCATCGGCGCTGCGCCCTGCTGCGGCACAGGTGCCCCGCTGCTGACTCAGCCGCCGTCGTTGTATTCTTCCTGCCTGCCACGTTGCCCGGCGCAGCACTTGCTGGCACCGGCGGTGCATGTCAAACAACTTCTCAACACCGAAAGCAGCTCAGCACTGCTCGCCGTGCTCATCCCACTGTCCAAAACATGCGGCACATGACACACGCATGGCTTGGGCAGCACTGCTTTCGAGTGTCGCCCACCCTTATCCACTCAAACAAAATCTGCCCACCCTACCCCACCTCTTTGCCCGACAGACACACCCACCCACGCCTCATGCAGGCGTGGTGTTTCGCCGGGACGTGCTGGTATCCATCGGAGGGCAGGCCTACGGTGAGGGCCCAGCTGACCGGGCAGCCTGCCTGCTGCTGCTGGGGAAGAGCCTGTTCCTGAGGTGAACCAACCAGGGCGGTGTCATGCGGCAGCGGACAGGCAGCTGGGGGGCGCCAGCACCAACCTATGTGCCGTGCCTCTGCACAGCTGTCTGGGCGCCACCAAAGCACAGCAATCGGCTGCACGCCATGCCTCCCGTCGCCGCCCCCTCCCATCCCTCCCTTCGCCTCCCCGGTCGGGCACCCCCCTCCTTCATCGCGGCCGCAGCGCCCGCTGCACCAACAGCTGCGCCTCCCGCGGCTGAGCGCCAACCTATGTGCTGCACCTCTGCGCAGCTGTCTGGGCGCCACCAGGCCACGCCATTCGGCTGCACAGCGTGCCTGTGTGCGCCTCATACTCCTCCTCCCTCCTCCCTCCTTCCCTCCATCTCTCCCTTTGCCCGTCCCGCTGCGCACCCCCCCTCCCTCCTCCCCCCTTTCACCGCATCTCTCCCCCTCCTCCCCCCAGGCTCCATCACCGAGGACTACAACACAGCCATGACCCTGATGAGCGCCCGGATGGCCACCATGTGAGGCCGCTGTGCATGCTGTGCATGCTGCGCAGCCATGTGCGGTCGCGCCACGCCGTGCATGCTGGGCAGCCATGCGAGGCCGTGGCGCGCCATGCATGCTATGACGTGCTGTGCATGCTGCGCAGCGGGGCCACCTGCGCCACCTGCTCGTTCCGCCGCACGCCTTCCCACCAGTCGTAGGAGCAGCGTTATCATACTGCCTGCCAGCAGCCTCCGTCTCCTCTTCACCCCACACCCAATCCGCCTCGCCCTGCCCACTTGGCCCAGCCCTGCCCTGTCGCCTACCTGAAGCCTTGCATGCCCATCCGAGTGACCCTGCTACCACAGCCACCCTTGCGTGTGTGAGCGGCAGGCCTGGCTTGGGCCAACCCCGCTGTCTCATCTTTAGCATTTCTCCTTCTCCCCTGGCAGGTACCTCAACGAGCGCCTGTCGTTTGGGATGGCCCCCGACCACATCGCCGACGTGATGACACAGCGTCTGCGCTGGGCCATGGGGGCGCTGCAGATTCTGATGAAGGACAGTCCTCTCCGCCTGGTGGGTGGACGGCTGTGCGTGGAGGGAGGGGGCTGCGAGACATAGGGCGTGGGAGGGGGCTGGGCAGGGACGACACCCTGCTAACCGTTGTGTGACACTGCAGCAATCAGGCAGCCAGGCCGGGCGGGTGGGGGATGGGCGCGTCTCAACGGCCCTCCCCTGGGGCAGCCTCCCGTGCTCCCGCTCCTGCTCCAACGCCTCATCAAACTCGTGCACATGGCTGCTGCAGGTGGGCCTGACTGTGCCTCAGGCGGTGCTGTTTTTTGAAGCTGCGGCGCACCACTGGTGAGGCAGGCAGTTTGGGGTCTTGATACCTTGAGTATTGATACCAACGGGGCCGGCGGATGCGCGTCTCAGCTGCCCACTCGGCCCCGCCACAGCAGCACTCCTATTGCCCCCGTGTGCTGCCCACCTCACCATACATCTCCTCCTGCAACTGCTGCTTCTGCTGGCTGCATTTCTGCTCCTGCTGCCGCCAGACACAACAGCCCGCTGTTGCTGACCCGCTCGCTGCCCCCCCCGCCACGTCATCGCCCCGCTGCCAGGCTGGCGGTGAGCACCATCTTCATGGCTGTGGTGCCCATCGTCTTCCTGTTCACCCAGGTCTCCCCCATGGTCTGGTGAGTGCTAAGCAAGTTCAGGGCAGCAACTGGAGGCAGCATGCACAGCCCGCTCAGCCCGCAAGCTAGGGGTGGTGGTCAATGGAGCGCACCGGCAACAACCTGGGGGAAGCGTGCCCCCTGTGTGTGCCCTGGGTGCCCTGGTGCCCGCCCAACTTCCTCCCTGCACTCCTGCTCCTCACACCCGATCCGCCAGCATGCCTGCTTTCTGCTGGGCCACCACGTGCCGCTGCCTGCACGCCCGCCCCCCTCTCCACCCATGCCCTCGAAGCCGTGTCAGCACGCGCTGCACCTCTGGTTCCCAAGCCCACCTGTCCACCCTCCTCTGCATCGTGAATCAATGCTGCAGCTCACATATGTGGAAGTTCACCGCCTTCTTTGGCACCTGGTACCTCTGCAACCGCATCATGATGCTGCACCTGCACAGCGGCACCGAGAGGGGCTCCCAAGAGCTGTGGCGGGGCTCCCAGGTGGGTCAGGTGGAGTGGGGCGGGGTGGGCGGCTGGGGTTCCCGGCTTCATGTCCCGGCTTCATGTCCCAGCGGTGAGGCTGCCGGAACACACTGGCTGCGCCTGGCTGGAGCACGGCATGTGGCTACAGTTGCACACAGCTGGTCGCCCGCCTGTGCCATGAAGCCTTGCCTCCTCTGGGCGCGTGCCTGACAGACGGTCTGACAGCCACCTCCACACCCACGCTCCTCCCAAACGCTGCCCATCCCAGATGTGGGTGTGGATGGCGCCAAACCACCTGAAAGCCATTTGGAAGGTGCTGGTGGCGGAGAACCCCCTGGTGAAGCGGCTCTTCAACTTTGAGATTGGGTTCACGGTGCGCTGCAGGGGGCAGGCCGCTGGGAGGGCACAGCCAGGGCGGCGGCAGCCCCGAGGGTGGGACCAGGCGGTACGGCTGGACCTTGGCTGGGCGCACCTTGGGCAGCGGATACATCCACGTGGTGGGAAGCCCGCAAGCCAAGCGCTGCCTCCTGCTGTACCCACACTCACGTGGCCGCACCCACCCGCCCCTGCATTGCTGGCGCCAGGTCACCAGCAAGGACAAGGAGCGGGAGTCGCGCTGGGAGGCCCTCAGGAAAGCGCTTGGAGTGACGTGGCCACACCTGCTGTACTGCGCGGCATTCCTGGCGGGGACGCTGCACTTTGTGGTGCAGGCGGCCACGGGGGCTTACAGGTGGGGCGGTGCCGCGCGCTGGGGAGACGGGCGGGCACCAGCGGGGCACTGGGGTGGGGCGCCGCTCCCAACTGGGGCCCCTGCTGAGGCAGGCAGGCAGGCAGGTGTGGCAGTTGCATCCACCCGGCTGGCATGGCTCCAGCACACACACATCGCTCCTGCAGGAGCAGTGCTGCCCCCTGTGTTCCCACGTCAAACCCATCCATTACCCGTGTCGCCCAAAGCCGCCGCCCCCTGCAAGCATCCCCAGCGCCTGCACGCGCCTCTGCCACCCTCCCTCCCTCCCTCTCATCCCACCCTCCCGCTCCACGTCGGCCCTGCCGTCCTGCCCTCCCCGGCTGCAGCACCTGGCAGATCATGGTGTTCCTCTCCGCCATCGCCTGGGGCTCCCTCATCCTGCTGTGCATCTGGCCGCCCATCTACACCCTGCTGCCCAGGTGTGCACGCACGTGCAGCACGGTGTGCACGCACGTGCAGCACTCCAGCTGCTCGGCCATTGCCTGCCATGCTGGCACAGCACCCGCTTGTTGAACGTATGTGCACACTGCTTGAGTGAATGTGCACAGCAAGCCGGATGCGCCCCGACAGGCCGCTGCCGGCCTTTGCGCTATGCTTGCTGCCGCCGGTCGCTGCCAGACCACAGCACGTGCAGCAGCATGCACCTCATGCGCCGTCCGTGTGCCCCTGCCCCCACGCCTCCCCTGCCCAACCGCCTGCCTGCCTGCCTGCCTGCCTGCCTGCGAGCAGGGTGGAGACCGAGGCGGGATGGAAGATAGTGTGGGACCCGTTTGCTGACCCCACACAAGTGCGGGCGCGCGCCGGCAGCTTGGGGCACGCCTCCCAGCATGCCGCCCAGCGCAGCGCCTCCCACCAGCTCAGCATCCCGGGCTCAGAAGAGGCAGGGGGGTCGCACCACCGCGGCGCCGGCTGCTTCCGGGGCAGCCTGGAGCTCATTTCACGCCACCTTCACCGCCACGCTGCTGGCAGCCCACCGGTGGATGCTCAGCAGGCTGGTGCAGCGCCCGAGGGGGAACCAGGGAGCCAAAGTGCAGTTGCGCTGGCAGCACAGTCTGCCTTCTTCGCCCCCGCTCAGCAGCAGCAGCAGCAGCAGCAGCAGCAGCCCCCAAGCTCCGCCCTCCAGGCAGCACACGTGCACGTGGCAGCTCCCGCCGCTCGCCTGCGCCCGTCCTTTGAGCGCTCGCTGCACGCGGGGCTGTCGCCCTTTGGAGGCGCCGCCGGCGCCGGCCTGCCCGACATCATTCCAGAGGACGCGCCTGTTGCGGTGAGCAGCAGAACAGGCAGACACAGTGCTACTTGATTGGCTTATAATGCATCAACAAGCTCATCCCCTGTGCAGCCTGTGCAGCAGGGAGCGGCGCTTGCCGTCTGCGGCGCCCAGTTCAGGTGCCTCCCCATCTCCCCCCCGCCCCAAATGTGCAGCCCACGGGGGTGGAGCTCTACGCCCCCACCCGGACGAGCGACGGCGCAACCAGGCCCTTTGCAGGAGGGCCGCAGCATTGGATGACGTCACCTCATGCGCAGCGCAGCGCCAGCTTGGATCTGACGGGGCCCCATGCTCCCCGCCCGCCGCGCCCGCAACGGCCCAGCTTCGACACACCACTTTGGGGGCCGGCCGGGGGGCAGGCCCCACAGGCCAGGCACGTTGTCATCGGGATTGGAGACATCTCTGGCGTTGCAGCGGGCAGCGGACAGCAGCAGCAGCAGCAGCAGCAGCAGCAGCAGCAGCAGCAGCAGCGTTGCGGCGTGTGGACAGCCTGCGCCGCTCCGACAATGGCAGCGGCGGGCCCGCCAGCAGCAGGCAGCACTCTCAGGTGTGTGGTGAGGCAGGGTGGCCTGATCCACAGTACACCCTCTGCACAGGCAGCAGCTTCAGTGCCCAGTCACAAGCGAAGGTGCCTGCTCAGCACCCCCATGTGTGTGTGCCAGCCACCTGGCAGCACGGATGCGTGACGCCCGCCCCCTGTCCCCCATCCCTTGCTGCAGGCACTCGCACCAGAGGCCGGCTGGGGCGCCGGCGGCGCGCACCAGCACAGCCGGCTGTCCAATGTTGGCCGGTTTGGGCTGCAGGGCCGTGTGGATGCCGTGCTCCACAGCTCGGCCCTACTCACAGGCATGATCCTTCCGGAGCGCACCTACACCGCCCCCCAAAGCGTGTCTGTGCTGCTGGATGCCTCGGGCCACATGGCCCCTGCCAGCGCAGCAGCTGCAGCCTCCGCCCTGGCCCGCCAGCACTCGCACCAGCTGGCGCCAGCGCTGCAGCCGGTGACCCACCCCAATGACGACCTTGGTGGGTGGTGGGATGAGGGGCGGGCGGGGCGGGCCGTGCACAGGGGGCTGGCCATGGGGCGGGTTCTGTTGATTACTCTTGTGAGGGCACGAGTGCGAGGCCCAGATCAGGGGTGCCTCCTGCTCTTCAGCGGTTGTGCACTTGCCAGCAAGTATGCCCGTCTCTCAGCCCCTGACTAAGTGCGCTGGGTGCAGCTGCGTGGCGCATGCTGCACTCTGCCTGAGCACTCGACCTGCGCTGCGCCAGCGCCAGCCTGCGCCTGGCCTGCCCCTTCAGTGCCGCTGCTGCATCCACCCCTGGGGTGTTGCGCGTGCAGGCGGGTGGCGCATGTTGGAGCTGCCTCGAGCGCAATCCATGGCCCTGCAGCGCCTCACCTCGCTGACTGGCGCTGACGTGGAGCAGCTGCTGCCAGGTGGCAGCCACCAGGGCATGCAGCGGGGCAGTTTAGAGCGTCGCGGCAGCCTGCACCTCTCCTCACACCTGGGTGCCGCGGTTGGGCTGGCGCTTGGGCTGCCTTCGCCCTTTGAGCTGGGCGGCGAAGGGGCTGCAGGGGGGGCTGGCGGTGGGGAGGCGGGCCTTGCCTCCCTCAGCATTGCAGCCTGGGAGCTGCCCACCATAGCAGAGGTGCGGTTGAGCGGGCACCGGCGCCACCACCACGACCACAGCGGGCACCACCACCACCATGGCAGGCACAGCCGGCACCACCACGACCACAGCAGGCACAGCGGGCACCACCACCATCTGGCGCCAGAGTGGGCAAGCAGCGGCGACGGCGGGATGGGGCCTACCGTCCCCGTCAGGCGAGTGCCGTGTGTTCTGGGTAGCCCCACAGATCCCCCGCGGCACATGCTGTGGCTGTGAGGACAAGCATGGACGCCTAAATGTGAAGCCTGCCTCTCTCTTCAACCTGCCCCTCTCCTGCACATCCTTGGCGGTGTGCTCCCCGTCTCGATCCTCCCACCACCCCCAAATCCGCCGCCTCCTGTTCCGCAGGCTGTCACACGAGCTGCGAGGCATGACCCCCTTTGCCAGCACCGCACATTTTGAGTTCTCAGACGGGGAGGAGGAGGAGGAGGAGGCGGCGGAGGGGGCGGAGGGGGATGCGCAGCGCGCAGCAGGGGCCCGCCACAGGGGCGGCAACGGCGGCGACGCCATCACAAGCAACAGCAGCAGTGGGGGCAGCAGCAGCAGCAGCAGTGGGGGCAGCAGGAGCGCGTCTGAGGCTTCCCTGGTGGATCAGTTGGCTCAGGAGGCACAGTTGGACACGAAGCAGCAGGAGCAGCAGGCCGAGGGGGGAGAGGCAGGTGAGGCAGGGCGCTGTGGCAGGGTGCCGTGAAAGGGGCTGTGGGACGGCTCGTGGTTGGGTAAGGTGGGGTGGGGCAGGGGAGGGGACGGCTTCTCCCTAGCTTCCCAGCCAGCACTATATTCCTTGCCACGCGCTTCGGCAAGCCCTCTTCCTCACCCACCCACCCACCCACCGAACTGCCTCCATCCCCACGCCACATCACTGCCGCCGCCCCGCCCTGTGGTGTACCCCCCTCCCCACCCGCCCCCTGCAGACGCTGCGCCGGCACCCGGCGCCGCCCCCGCCCGCGTCGCCTCCCTCTCCCGCCAGCTGGTGGACATTGCCGCCTCGCTGTCCCCCTCCAACGCCTCCATGCTGCTGGACCGAGGCTACTCCCTGGTGGTGCCCGTCCTGCCGGCCTCCATCTACGAGCACACGCTGGTGGCGCGCCCCAACTTCCGAGAGAGGTGGGGGGGCGGTGGCGGGGGGTGGCGGGGGCAATGTGTGAAGAGCGGGGAGGGGTGGGGGGGAGAAGGGAGTGAGGGACTGGGAGAGGTGGGCGGGGGTGGGGGCAACGTGTGAGGAACGGAGAGAGGAGGGAGGGAGGGAGGGACTGGGAGAGGTGAGAGAGGTGGGCAGGGGCTGTGTGAGGGAGGGCAGGACCGGGAGAGGAGGGTGGGGGGTTGGCGGGGCTGTGTGGGGGAGGGAGGGAGGGAGGCACAGCAGGGCTGAGCAGAAGCCCAGCGGTAAGCAGGTCAGCGCAAAGCTGCTGCAGGGCAGAGCTGACTTGGACGTGAAGAGGGACGGGCATGTGTGCTCCTGTCCCACCTGTCCTGCTTGCAGCTGCAGGCATCCCGCCAGCCACTTCTGCGCCCTCCCCTATGGGCCTCCCTGTGCCGCAATTCGTGCAACCTCAGAAAGCCTCCCTCCTGTCCGCTGTTGCAGGGAAAGCCCCAGCAGCAGCTACATGTTCCTCCTCATCAATGGCGCGCTGCTGGCCTGCTTGGTGAGTGTGGCCCCATCCTGTGCCTGCCCCGCCCTATGAGGCAGCTTTGCCAACGCCTTCCCCTCCTGCTGCGTCCGTATTAATGCCAGATCCACCCTGCCCGCCCAAGCCGTTTGGCCTGCAGGTCCGCCGCCTGCCATCCCACCCTGGTGCCCGCCAGGCGGTGGCCTGTGATGCAACCGAGCTCATGCTGCTCCCCTGGCTGACTGATTGCCGCCCTGCCTGCCTGCAGGTCGTGGGGTCTGTCCTAGATGCCAAGTTGAACAAGGCTCCTTCAGACGTCGGGCAGGCGCTGGGCTTCTCATAGGGAGGGAGGGCGGCCACTGTAAGAGTGTCAGTGGACCTGTGCGGGCAGCGTGGGCGGGAAGCGTGGGCGGCGCCGTCCAAGCTTGCCTGAGAGAGAGGCCCGTGCTGGGAAAATTTTCTGCCGTGGATCAATCAATCATCCTGGAGTGTGAGTGATTTATGTGGGCATCCTGAAATATTTGCTGCCTTAACTCTTGAACTTTAACTCTTGACTCGACTTAATTTTAAACTAACTTAAATATTGAAAGCTGTAAATCTAACGACTCAATGGGCAACACGCAGCCGGAAGCCACCCAGGCTGTCTGTGTCACACATCCTGCTGCCCTGCTGCTCGCTCGGCCACCAGCCGCCTGCACTCCGCCTTGTGCCCCTCCCTCCAGTGCTTCGCCTGGCAGTCGCGGGAGCAGTAGGACACCTGAACCAGGGAAGAAAGCGGAGGGCAGCGGACAGACAGGCAGTCAGAGGGGTGGCCACGCGACAGGCACTGGCATGGGAGCCAGCACGCCAGCCGGCCATGCGTGGGCGGCAGCTGGAGGGTTAGGGTTTGGCACCGCGGCGGCCGGCCTGCACTCTCCCAAAAGGCCGAGGTGGGCAGCCCAAGGCTTACGCTTTTGCAGTCGCTGCACTTGCGCAGCACAGGCGGGTGGGCGCCGCAGCAGGAGCACGGCGGCAGGTCCAGCCGCTGGTAGGTCGAGGCGCGGGCGCTCGCTGCACTCAAGTGGGCCCACAAGTTGCGAAGCAAGGTATCAAAAAAGGGCGTGGCCAACAACCTAGGCGGCAGCTCCAGCCTCTGCTGGTGAGTCGAGGCGTCGGCGCTGGCCGCACGCAGCGGGCACTCGGCACACAGCGGGCACACTGCAAGTGCAATCGCAACTCGGTGCGGTGACATTTGAGGCGAGCCGCACCTCTCATGTCACGCCCCCTCACACTGCACGCACATGAACCCCAGCCTAGACTAGCCTGCAGCCTGCCCAACGTCAGTCACCTGTCAGCGTGCCGCCCCGGGCGGCCACCCCAATGTCATGATCCAGCTGCCGCAGCGAGTCCTGAAGAAACTCCCTCTGCTGCCGGTTCGCCCAGCCAGCGGCCTTGAGCGCACCCAGGAAGCGGTGCACGGCGGCAGACAGCCCCCGTACGCGGGCCAGCAGGGCATGGCGTGCAGCTACGGGGGATGCGCGAGCACCGCCGCGGGGCCGTGCCGCGCCGCCATCTGCCTGCCGGCTGCATAGTCGATCGCCCAGGACGCGTACTGCAGGCACTGCTGCGCGCCCACCATGCGGCCTGCATGTGAGGTGCAGGGGCCCCAGGAGGGCAGGGCGGGTCGGCAGGCGTGGGCAGGACGGCAGGGCGAGTGGCAGGCGTGGGCAGGGCTTCATCATGCATACATATGTGCACGTTGCTCTTTGACATGACACGGCAACCGCGGTGCGGCATTGCGGCAGCGCAGCGCACGGCAGAGACAGCACAGCGCAGCCCAGCACTCGCACATGCGGCGCTCAACATCCGCAGCGCCCGCCTGAAACAGCCCGGCATACACAATGCATCATGGCGTCCCCCAGCGCAAGCGCAGCGCGCGGCATCCCACCCAACCCAACCCAACTCACACTTGCGGCGCTCGGCGTCGGCAATGCCCGCCTGGAGCAGCGCCTCCAGTGCGGCCGCCCGCCCCGCCACCATGCGGCACCACCCCTCCGACTGCAGCACCAGCTGGCAGCCCCACAGGGCGGCTGCGGGGGCGCTGCCGCTGCCCGGAAGCTGCCCGGAAGCTGGGGCGCTGCAGTCCAGCAGCAGCTGGCAGTCGCACAGCACGTGCTGCTGCAGGGTGAAGTGGGCGGTTGGGCAGGCAGCATCCACGAAGAGGCGCAGCGTGCACGTCCAGCGCTGCAGGTCTGCCAGCCCCACGCCCGGGCAGTGCAGCGCCAGGTCAGCTGCCACCTGGCGGGCCAGCCGGGTGGCAGGTACCTCCCCGCGCTCCGCCTGCTGCGCTGCCGCTTGCTGCCCCGCCCCTTGCCTCTGCTGCTGCGATTGCTGCCCCGTCTGCTCTTCCGCCCCCTGCTCCCCTGCCGCTGCCGGGTATGCTGGCACCCACTCGCGCTGTGCCAGGCGGGCGCCGCAGGCCATGGTGGCGGGGGCTGTGGGGGGCCAGAGCAGGCAGATGGCCTCGGTGAGGTAGTGCAGGGGGCGGGAAGGTGCAGAGGCGGGCACGAGAGGAAGGTTACATTCGGGCTTCGCTTGCACCAGCAGCACCATCGTGCCTGATCGATCAGTGTGTCGTGAACCGCCCGAACTCTCAACCACCTGGTGAAGAAGAAAGGTGGTCAGGTGTACAAATGAGACATATGCATTCTCTAAAGCTGCAGGGGCCTGCACCCAGCAGCAGCGCTTGGGAACAATTGGACACACCAACACGACAAGCAACAACACAAATGCTGCTTGCTGCGCAACAGCCTCCTCGGCACCCCCCCCCCCTGCTTCTGTGCCACCAGCACAGGCGCCAAGGAGCGCGCCTGCCGGCCCCGACCAACCCCTCAGCCGCCCTGACATGGGTGCTACCTGCAAGGGATCGGAATCTTCCTCGCTCTCTTTCTGCGTCATCAGCACAGCGCCGGTGGCCAGCGGCTGCAGGGGGGGGCAGCTGCCCATAGCCGCCTCGTCGCCCTCTGCAGGCAGGGTGGGGCACAACGTGGGATCCGCTCCTTACGGCTTAGGGGTTTAAACCCGAAACCCTAAACCCAGGAAGATGTGCACAGCTGTGAACAGCTGTAGGGGCTAGAGTGGGGCAGGCAGCGGGTGACGCGAGGGGCAGGGAGGAGGACGCCGATTGATGGCACGGGCAGGCGCAGGCATGTGCAGCAGCGGGGCGAGGAGGCACAGCACGTGCGAGGCAGGCGGCGCATGCACGCGAGTGGGCCGAGGGGCAGCAGCGCACCGACAGGCAGGTAGAGTGCCATGGAGGTCCCCTGGGCATCCAACTGGGCCACCGGCTGCAATCATAAACAGCAACAAGTTGGAGGCCTCAGTCATCAAACACACACACGATTTTGATGCCACAACTTATACATGAAAGTCAATAGGATGTTTTACTGACATGTGAGGGCATGCAAGCATGCACACGGCAGGCTTCTGACCAGGCAGCTGGCGTTGGGCCATCCCACAACGGACACAAATGACGCCAACACCTGCCAGCCTTTCAGCCAACGGGAAACAGACTCACAGTGAGGCACGACTCGAGCAGGAGGTTGAGGAGCTGCGGTCCCAGGGCCAGCAGCCCGGCGCCATCCACCATGCAGGCAGCGCCCTTCAGTGGGGCAGGGGGGGGAGGGCTGGGTGTGTGAGGGCGTACAATTGCGTGCGTGATCAACCCAGCTCAGCTTGTCAATTCCCTGCACCCCATGCCTCGCCGCCTGTCAGCCTGTGACTCCCCTCCTTACAATACCTTCAGAAGCATCACCAGCCCCCTGAACAGCTGCGGGCTCTTCGGCCAGGCGCGGCGCCTGCCCGGCGGGGCGGCCGGCGGCGCGGGGCCCAGCGCGGCCGCCGCCGCCGCCAGCTCGTGTCGAGCCGTCAGCAGAGTTTCCAGCCCCTCAATCTGCCACAGCATCTCGGGGTCACGCTGTTCCGGCGCCAGCTTGTCGTGCGCCTTGAGCAGCCGCTCCAGCACAAGGTCGTGGCTGGAACCCATGGTGCGCCGGCTGCAGCAAGCACCGGCGGCGGCGGCGGCCGCAGTGGCGGCGGGTGCAGCCCTGGGAGCGGCGCGGTGCGGCCAGAGAGGGCGCTAGGCGGGTCTTGCGCGCCGACTTCGGCCGATTTGCGTTCGGTCGCGCTGTGCAAAGCGAGGGCCGCAAAGGGAGGCGCGGAGGAGCACAAACAGCCCCACCCGATTTAGAGCACTTTGGCAGAAAGGGGGGAGGCTTATCGGGACAGACGCATGCCAGAAGTGCATGGTGTTCCGAACACTGTTGGTGGCCCTCACATTCCCAACACTGTTCGGTCAGCATTCACAGCGCAGCAGGCGGCACAGCGGCACGCCGGCGGCATGCCTAGCTGCGGCGGTCCCCACAGGGGCAATGACCAACCGCACGTCACCAAACAGAATGGCGTTGACATTCCCTGCCATTGTCCTGCAGCTTGCAGACTGCGGAATCACACAGCATGGACGCTGTCCCAGCTGCCGGTCGCTGGGTAGCAGCAGCTGGCGGTGAACCTCGGCCAGAAACCAACCAGCAAGCAAAGGCTGCACACAGGTCATCTGGGTCAGGCCGCAAACTATTCTAGAGGAGAGAAGGCGCCTGCCAGGGAGCTTGCAGGGGCGTTCTTACCCATGGTGTGACCTTTGCGGCTGTTGCCGGCGGTACAGCCAGGGCCGGGTCACCTGCTCAGCCGGCCAGCTGGGGTCCGTGGTGTAGCACAGCCAGGGTGTGCCGTCCCTTGCCATCAAGGACCCTTTGATGTCCAGCACTGCCACGTCGTGACCTTGGCCCGGTCAAACCTTGGCGCAGCACCCCGTGCATGAAGGGGCAGCTTTTGGGGAGCGCGCAACAAGTGCCCCTTCTCAGCCAGGGTGGCGGCACCAAACGGGGTACAGAATACCTATTTTCAAACATTGGGGGCATGTCCTTCCCTGCAGTCATGTCCTGGTCGATCGATGAACATGTCCATTGATGTGAACAGTTCAGCGCACCTCTGCGGGCCGGAAGTGCTACCACCTGCCCCGTTACCATCACAAATGCTGCAGGTGGCGGACGGCCGCCGCGCCGCAGAATTGGTACTGTGCGGCGCGTTTGCCGCTGCACGACGGCATGCACTCCCTCCATGGGTTGAGAAACCCTGGTGAGTGAGCATGCATTTTTGACACATGCTGGCACGAAGCGCTCACCAATGAAGCAGCGGGAAGGCTGCAATTCTAACCAGGCGGCCGCCTTTGGAGGAGGGGCCCACCGGCACCGCCTGGAGCTGCCGCTGGGTGGGACCACCTGGCTTTCCTCGCCCCTCCGTCTCGATTATTCCACAAGCAGTCGCCCTAGGGACTGTTACGCTGCCCCGGCTCTCCAACTAGCCCCGTCAATTCTGCCCTGGCCGGCCATGGTGGCCCGGCGGTTTGGCACGCCTAGTCCCGTACATGTGCTTCCTGACTTGCCAACCTTGCGCTAGCGATGCCATTGCGATAGTGTCCACATGCTGTAGCCGTCTGTAGCCTTACACGGGCACCAGGCTGCCCGCCAACGCTGCACCCCGCCTAGGGCATATGGTCCCTTGTTGAGCGCGCCCTCAGCGAAGCAAGGGTCGACAATGGAGCTTACCGAGGAGCTGGGCTGGGCTGGTGAGCAGCGCAGAGAAGCAGCGGCGGGGAACCAGCACATGTGGGCGGCCCTCCCACCCGCCCCGAGCGTCATCGGTTGCATCGGATAAATCGTGCCTGCACGCCGATGCTTGGCGCGTGAAGGACGGACAAATGGCCTGGTCGTGGTTCACATGTCCTTACCGTAAAGGGGTCCTTGTCTGCTGTGCTTCTTCGCGCGCGCCGATCCTGCAGGTAGGAGCTTCCAGTGGAGCGATCAGATTCCGCCACGGAATGCCCAACCGCCGGTTGGCCCAGTGTCGCCACCGGCGGCGCACCCGCCAGCGGTAGTGCTGCCGCTGCCATGCTTGCACCCAATCCAGCAGCAGCAGCAGCAGTCACCGCTGCACATGCACGCGTCAAGGGGGCAGCAGCAGGTGCAGCAGCAGCAGCAGTCACCACCCATGCACCTGTCTCGGCAGCACCAGCAGCAGCAGCAGCAGCAACGGCAGCCATCACAGCTGGTGCAGCCGCCGCAGACGCTCCCTCACCCTTATCCGCTGCCGCGAGCCTCCTCTTGGCCAGGCAGCATGCCTTCCCTGCCCACCGCCTGTGTGCAGCCTGCCACGGCAGCGGAGGACAGCGACAGCCTGGCAGCCTGGCTGTCTGGCTGGGGGCGCCTGGCGGAGCGGCAGGCTTGGGAGGCAGCGGGGCATGCAGCGGCCGGCCCGGCAGGCACCGCGCCCCAGCTGCCCGCTGCCGCGCAGCCCTGCTCGTCCTGGTTTGCACTGGGCAGCCCGGGAAGCGTCCACCTGGCGAGCACCATCTCCAGCAGCAGCGGCGGCTCCTTGGGCGGCAGCGGGCCGCAGGGGCTGAAGCGGGGGCGCGAGCAGGCGGCGGCAGCGGGCAGCTGGCGCTGCTGGAGGGAGCTGCCAGAGGCGCCTGCCGCGCCGCCCTGCCCACCCGCATGCCTGGCAGAGTGAGCATGGACACGTCGTGGATACAAAGGGCTGCTTGCTGACGCCTGTGCAGCCTGCTCGCCCGTGCACTCGGGCCCTACGTGGCAGGGACCTGACCCCGCGCCCCACCCACACGCCCGCCTCTCAACCGCGCTGCGCCTGCCCCACTCACACGCCCGCCTCTCACCGCGCTGCGCCTGCTGTGGAGTGCAGCCTCGAGCTGCTCTGGGGTCTGGAGGGGCCGCTCACCAAGCTGCCACGCAGCCTGCCCTCGAGGCTGCCAGCAGCGCCCACCCACGCCTCCCTGGCGCACCGGGGGCTGCCGGCGGCGGCGCCAGAGGCCACCGCAGCACTCAGCATCCCGCTGTGTGCAAGCGCGCCGCCCGCTGCGTGCGGCTTCTACCCAGGAGGCCCCGCCGGCAGCGCTGCAGCCTCGGCAGGACCCTGGGGCGCGCCTGGCCCTGCCTGGGAGGCGGGGGGTGCGCCCCCAATGGTGGGTGCTGACCTGGCGGAGCTGATGTGGAGCGAGGCTGACCTGGCAGGCGCTGAGCTAGCGGGCATCAGCCCGGCGGCTCTCGCCAGCCTGCTGTGCTGACCCCAGCTGCGCTTCACTGATGGGCTGTGCCAGCTGCTGAGGCTGCTGCCCCAGGCGGCCCTTTTTTTGAAGGAAAAAAGAAGAAAATAAAGGTTATACTCCAGCATCACCTGCCAGCCTCGTGCTTGCGCTCCCATCACCCCACCGTCGTCACCAGCCGACTCCCTCGCTAGCGTGCTCCCATTCAGCCAACTCCCTCACTAGCGTGCTCCCATCCGATGGGAGTCCCTCGCCCCTTCTGCCAACACAACCCTAGACGCCCCACCCCTGCTTGCGGCACCACAGTGAATGTGCCCCTCCTCCATACTGCCGCGCCTGGTGCAACCACCGTGCCCTTGCCCTGTCTTGCTCACTGGCTGCCATCGGCATGCGCTCTGCACTCAAACCGCACGTGCCGGGCGTGCCCTGCCAGCATGCCGTGCCATGATTGCCCCCCCTCTGCTCCTGCGCCCACAAAAGCTTTTCCCTCGCTGGCTGCCCCCACGGCATGCCACGCGCACCAACCATCCATTATTTCTCCTGAGCCTGGCACGCGCGGGCCATTGGCTGCCAAGCAGCATGCGCCCTCTCCTGAGCTGCCCTTACAACACGACATGCGTCTTGTGTCCCATTCTCGGAAAGTGATCACTGCCCCACGTTTTGTTACCACCTTGATGCCTCATATGGCCGCGCCTGCCACCCCGGTGACGTCGCCCTGGCTAGCTTTCAGTCACCGCCCCAATGTCGGTTGCCCTGTGGCACCCGCCACCCCGATTGCGCTACACCTTCTCAACTTCCCAGCCTACACCGTGACTCTCTGAACACCTCTGCCCCTTGTGCCCATTTGCTACCACCCATCCCCCCTTTTCAGTCTCGCCAGCTTACCCCCAGTTGTGCAGCTGCGCGGTGTCGTGCCACAGGCGCCACGCTTCCTCTGCTTTTCCCTGCCTGCCCTGCCCTGTCAACTGTTCATTCACACCCATCGTGTTCTCCCTTTGCAATGCAAATGCAATTGAAGCAATGAAATGACGACCTGAAGCAGGAGGAAGAGAGGGCGTCAGTGCAGGAGAGCACCGCCCAAGTTGCGGGGGGCAGTTGGTGGCAGCACAGGGGCAAGGTGGGAAAGCAGGCGTGTTGACGCAGGGAGGGGGCAGACAGCATCCCAAAATTTCCTCATGCATGTCAAGATGGTCGTAACATGGGGGTGATGTTAACATGGAACAACATAGTGTTGACATGCGCCATGTTAAAACCCAACATGGCTCAACATGGTTCATGTCAACATGAGGCATGTTGCGTTAGGTTGAGATGGCGTCAACATGGTGCATGTTTGGTAATGTTGCGATGGGGCATGCCGGGGCCCCTGAGGGGGAGGAACAGGTGCCTGGGCGGGCGGTGTGGCATGCCGGGAAGCAACCAAGTGATGCAGGGCAAGGAGGCAGGGCGGCTGGGTGGTCGAGCTGGGGAGTGCGGGGATGGGCGGATGGCCTGCTGGCGGGCACAGGGGCGGCGTCATGCCGGGGAGGAGGAGCAGGGGCGGGCCGGACAGTGAGACGAGCAGGCAAAGGTGTGTGGGCAGCAGGTGTCCTTTGACACCACCCCACTCAAGGAACTCACATCTTAAGTAAATCCATGGGCCCTCCTTTCTATGCCTGGTTGGTCAGCTCGGCCTACTGAGCTGATTGGCTGCCTACTGGTACCACTGTTTACTTGCACGGTACGATGCGCGGGGGCGGGGCAACCCACTGGCCACAGGCTGTTCGACATGAAGTAGTTAAGTTACGGCAGTGATTTACTGAGGGCCTTACGAGAGATGAGGGTGTCTGCGGGCCCACTGCCGCCACCTCACCTTTGCCTCCCCTGCCAGCCAGCCGCCTCTGCCTCCGCTGCACAGTGCGCGGCCGCCCCGCACCCACCACCGTGCCCCCGGAAGGCCTGGCAGTGCTCAGCCATCTCCCCATGGTAACCGCGCTGCTGGCTAAACATCACGCGCCCAACTAGTTCACACCTAACGCGCAGTCAGCCCCGGGCTGGCCTGTGCAGGAGGGCCCTGGCCCAGCCGCCGGCAGTGACCCTGGCGCCACCGCCAGGGGCGGTGCCGGTGCTTGCGCCGCCTCTCTTCCACCAAGACCCTGGCAGTTTGCGTTAGCCCGTTCGCCAACGCACCCTTGAAACTCGAGGAGGCAGATCGCCAAAAGGTGCAAAGAAACGGACGCTTCCAGGCTGGCCGCCGCCTCGTTTCACTTTGGCCATAACGTGCGCTGTTCTTGGGTTTCTCCTCTTCAAGGTACATTAAGAAGCGAATGCATTGCGAATAGTGCGCCAGGCTCGGGAAACCCGCGTGGGAGCGGGCATCGCAGGTAGCACTGTTGGCAGCACCTCAAGTACCGTGGTAACTCCTGGCCATGGGAATCCAGTCCCTGCCCTCCTCTAGCCTGCCATCGGTCTGATGCCTCCCCGCACATCCCTTCGGGTCCTGTTGGCAACCAAGTGGGTCACATGTTCAGCCTTTCCTGGACTCACAGCAACCGGTACTGGCACATTTGCCATGTGTCCGCTCGCCAGCAGCCATCAGTACATCCACGCATCTGATTGTACATGCCGCAGGCTGGTGCCCCTCTGGCCTGCTTGCAGCCCCCACACGGTGCTGTGTCCCTCGACCACACATCGGCATGGCCTGGTATTTGCGCCGCTGCGGCACGCCGCACGCCGCACGCCGATTGGGTGCCAGAGGCGGTTGGCCGCCCGTGTGCGCTGCAGGCTGCGCACGGACTGCCCGCCGTCTCAGCCCGCACCCTGCGCCCTTACGTCACCCATTGCGGCGCCGCAGACACTGCGCAGCGATGGGGCGCAGGCTGAGGGCCCTGCGGTGTCCGCGCCAATCGGGCCGGCCCGGGGGATCAGTTCCCTGCAGGGCAGCCCCTCGGGGGGGCGGTGGGTGCACGTGCCCCTCAGGCGCCGGCAGGCCGGCCGCATGCGGGCGGGCCAGAAGTAGTGAGGCAAGGAGTCTCTGTTGGGGAGATGCCCTTGGCACCAAACAAGAGCTGAGGTGGGTGCTGACCTGCATGCTTCTTGCTGTCCCCAGGCAGAAGGCGACTGCCCCGCCGTGCTGGCCGGCCGGCCGAAGCGCGGGCCGCAGGCAGCCGCCAGTGAGCGCGCCTGGCTTCCTGTGCTGGCTGCGCTGCGCGCGTTGTCGCTGGACACTGTGCCATGTGCCAGGTGATCAACCGGACATGGGCCGGTGCCCAAGCAGGGCTCCGCCTGTGGAGTGTGACCTTGCGGGAGCGGCGTGCAGCGGTGCATCCCCACAGGTTGCGCCCGGTGCTGGTACTGGAGCGATGTCGCCACCACCCCACCACTGCCGCCTGGGTTTCGGTACCGTGCGCTCCATGACCTGGCCTCACTCCAATTGGCCAGCCAATGCGCCCTGCTCGCCTCCCCAACGCCCGGGAGGCGGGCACAACAAAGCCTTTTGAAGAAACTATGGGCTTTTCCCGTCCTGTGCCCGTCGGGTTTGAGCCGTGTGTGCGCATCAACAAGTGGAATTGAGCATTTCATAAGGTAACACGTCCCACAAGGAAGAGAAACCCAAGGCTCAGAGCAGCTTCTGTGTCGGACACGGTAGATGGTCCTGCAGGCTGACCCGCCAAGCAAACCGAGCAGCAGGTGGCGTGTGGTACTTGTCATCAGTCTGTTCCCCATTCCTCATTTCAGCTCAAGCCGCCCCGCTCCTAGCCTGTTTGCACTTCACACCTACGCTTCTGAGCTGTTGACAGTCCTCCACACGCGCACGCCGCCACCCACCCGGCGCAGCCGAACATGGAGCTCGAGCAGTGCACTGCTCTGCAGCCCTCTAGTGGCTCAGAGCACAAGTCCAGCACGAAGAAACGCACCAAAGCTGGTGCGTGCAGCCGGGGTTACACATGCAGCTTCTCGGCCGCGTGCCGCCGCAGCTCCGCCTCGCTGATACCCGCCGCACTCCCGCTCCCGGTGCTGCTTGCAGGCGTGCTGGTGTCAGACATCACGCGGGAGGACCTGGAGCGGTGCTTCCACCTGGTAGGTGGGGGGGCGGCGCCAGTACCGAGAGGAGCCGCGAGGAGCCGGGCCTCGCACCTCACAACGGCAGCCCGCCTGGGGCCCCATCCAGCAGGCCACCTCCCACCTTGCGCCCCTCCTCCCACCCCCTCTGGCTGCAGCCGACCGAGCGGGCGTGCGTCAAGCTGGGAGTGGGTGAGTGCGTTGTGCCTGGCGGTGCGCCGCCGCTGACAGCGTTTCGCCCGGTACGCTGCGCACGCAGAGGCGCCTTGCAGGCCTCTGACCCGCCCCCCGCCTGTGCCCCCCGCAGGCCTCACCATCCTGAAGCGCCTCTGCCGCAAGTTTGGCATCGCCCGCTGGCCCTACCGCTCACTCCTCAAGGTTGGTGGGCTGGCCCCTGCGAGCCCGCCAGTCCCGCCGTTGTGGGGGGCACCCCGGGAAGCTGCGGCGCACCTGGCAGGACTGTGCCTCCTCGCGCCTTCTTCAACAACAACCGCAACAGTCACAGAGGTGCCTGAACGCTCACACCGCTTCTGCCGCTGGGCTCACCTCCCGCCTGCAGGCCGGCAAGGCGCAGCGCATGACCAACCTGCCGGCACCCGCCGACTCCTCCCCCCTCCCCTCGCCGCACATGCCGGCGCCGTCCCTCTGCCTCACGCCCGCCCACGCCTCCGCCGCACACCAGGTGAGGCCCTGCCAAGGCTGCACAGTGCCAAGCCGGCGGGGGCGGATCCCCCCAATCTACAATGCGCGCCGCTGCTCCGGTCCGCCCGTGCCTGGGCGGTATCCCACCCTCCCTTTGTGCCCCAACCCGCCCGTCCCGCCTCCCCCCGCCCCCCCCGCCCCCCCGCCCCGCCTGCAGCCCTCCGCCTCTGTCTCCACCAACACCAGCCAGAGTGAGGCCGCCAGCGAGGCCTCCAACCGGCCCACCAGCAGCCAGACGGCGCTCACAGCGGCGGCGGCACCGCCGGCGTCGGCGCAGGCAGCCGCCTCCCGCTCCTGGGCCACCCTGGCCGCCGCCCTGGCGCCCCCGGCACCCCTGCTCCCGCCCAGCTCCTCGGCCGCCCTGCCTCCGCTGGCGATGCCACCCATCAAGACCTCTGTGCACGTGCCCTTCCCGGCAAGCAAGCACGCCCCCTTCCCGGCAACCAAGTCGCGGGACTCGGCGCAGCAGGCGCAGCAGGAGGAGAGCGAGCTAGGCGTGCTGCTGTCGGCCATTGACGCGTGCGAGGCGCAGGCGTCTGCTGACCTGGCACCCGCTGAGCTGGCGCCGGCGCGCCTGCCCAGCAGCATGCCCAGCACCAGCATGCCACCCACGCCCGTCGACTCCGCCATCCTCCAGCCGCAAGCACCCTGGACGCCTCAGGCCAGCTGCCAGATGGGCCTCCCCCCGGGCACGGCCGGCCCACAGCGCCGCGCCTTCAGCCACAGCGCACGCTCCGCATTCAGGCCTGTGGCGCGCCGCCCCCAGCCGGCGGCCGCCGCCCCCGCCGCTGCTGCTGAGGCCATGCTCCAGGTGGCAGAGGCGGTGCGCGCCCAGCTGGCGCGCCACCTGGCGATGCTTCAGGAGGCGCAGGCACAGGCGCCGGCACCTGCCAGCGTGCCCAGCGCGGCGACCGCCATGCTGCACGCGCTGGGCGCTGCTGACCTGGACGGGCGCCGCCGGCTGCACCTCGCTGAGAAGCTGCTGCTGGTGCGGGCCGCGCTGCAGGCGCGCATCGCCCGCAGGCGTGCCGCCCTGGCCGCCGCCGCCGGCACCCGCTTCAGCCCCTACGCCACAGCCGAGCTGCCGCCCGCGCAGGCTCATGCCAGCAGGTGCGCCGGGTGGGAGGTGGGGTGTGAAGGGGCAGCACCGGGGGGCACCGGGCTGGGAGCGCTGCCGCGCTGCTTCATGCCGCGCCCTCCGCCCCCGCCAGCCTCGCGCTGCCTCGCCTTGCAGCACAGCCTCTGCACACGCTGACCCCGCCTGCCCCGTGCGCCCCTCCGTGCCTGCGCTGCAGCCCTGTGCCCATCGCCAGCCTGTCCCAGCTCTCCTCTGCCGACTCTCTGGCGCTCGCCCAGGCCCGCCACCTGCTGTCTCAGTACCAGCTGTGAGGCAGCTGCTGTGCCGGCAAGCCTGGAGAGTGCACCCCAGGCACCCGCCTGCACAACTTCAAGATCCGTCCAGCCGCCATGGCCGGCCACCAGGCCCCTTCCCTTTCGACCGTCTGCCCGACTGGCTGGCACAGCCCCTTGCCCCCGCCCGGCGCGCGGCTAGCCTCCGTTCCCCTCTCTGCCTAGCCCGCCCCGTGCGTCTGGAAGCCTCCGGCTCGGGAGCCCCGCTCCCCACAACGCACGCCACCTTCCTTGGTGCACCCTTGCCACCTTTTGCCCACGCCGTCACCCCCTACCCTGTGTCCCACCTGCTCAAGCCACTTACCCCCCTTTTTATCACACCCTTGCCAGCTGTTCTCCACAACTCGTCCCCTCACTCCTCACGTCACGTCAACCCACCCTCTCTCCCCCCAACCCACGGTCACCCCAGTTGAGTGCCCCTGCAGCCACGTCTGCCAATGCCTGAACGCCTGCACTGCCGCCTTGCTGCTCCTCCAGCAAGCGTGCGGATGCGCAGCACCGCACCAACGTCGCCCCCTGTTTTCCCCAGGCCCCTCGTGTGCCCTCGCACTGTGTGTTCCCTGACACTCCGACCTCGCCTTCACCACATTTACTCAACCCGTCACACCCGCGCACCTCACCCCAACCCCTCACCCCCTTTCCCCCCCCACCTCACCCCAGTCACCTCCCCACCCCTCACTCCAGTGCACCGCACATGGCACCTGTACCATCTGTCCTTCCACTTTCCCCTCCCCCCTCACCCAAGTGACAGGTCCCACACTCGTGGCCCTCGATTGTGCATCCTCGCCCTTCACCACTTGCATAAGCACGCCATCCTCACCTGCCCGCCCACACCTCTGGCCCACCTGCCATGCACTTTACCCGCCCCCCCCCCTGTGCACACCCAAACCGCCTCCACCTGTCATTGTTTTTTTTCACTGCCAGCCCCTGCCCCCCCTGCCGGCCTCCAAAACTCGGGCAGGGCTGCCCTTCCCTCTCCTTCCCCCCATTTCATTATGAGCGGGCCGGCCACTGCAAGGCCGACCAGGCTCTCCCTCTGCTGCTCTACGCGCCTGCTGCGCAGCCTTTTCCTCCACCTGCCGTGGGCAAGTGCGCCCCGCTGACCCCTGAGCCCACCTGCTCAGCAAGGCAACCACAGGCACCCATTATGCCGGGGAGGTGCCCAGGCGGGGCGCTGCCGGGCCTGCCCCGCCTCCCCCACACCCCAGTCCCCCGCACACCACATTCTTTGTTCTTCCCCCCTTCGTAGTGGACCCACACCTCTGCCCAGCGCACAGCTGCTATCTGCTGGCCCCCCGCGTCCAGGGGCCCCCCTCGTCCCTCCCTTTCACCCGCTCATGTCACTCCCCTGTCACCCTTCCAACCACGGATATTTGCACTGCGCCTGTCAGTCTTTGGTTCCCTCCCACCTCCTTGCCCTTCCTCCAGAACTGCCTTTGTCTGGCACCGCCCACGCGCCCCTCTGTTGGCGGGCCTGGCCTCGCCGCTTCGACCGTGGGCGCTGGCTGCATAGAACTGCTGTCCACTTGTTGTGTGTTATGGTCACTCTTGCTTGTTGCTGCCTCGAGTGATGCAGTTGCTGTAAGTTTGAGAGCGAGCTCCACGGACCGTCGCCAGGGGAGCGAGGAGGCAAGTGCAGCGTGGGGTCAGGGGTTGCCCTCCGCCAGCTGCTGGCGCCAGCAGTGCATTTGGTACCGGAGGACTCCCGTGCGCCGTCGTTGCTCGGTTTCAACCTTCACGCGTCAGTGTGAGGTTGGACAGGGGAGAGCTCACCGCTCCGGCCGCCCCACCCACCCACCTTGCGATGAGCGCCCTGCAGCAGCCTCTGGGCGACTGGCAGCTGGCCAGGGACAGGGGCAAGCGTAAAAGGCCTGCCACACAAGAGGTGCGGTGCGCTGAGTGAAGATCGAGGGGAAACGCACTTGCCCGTTCAAGCCCTGGGCGGCTCGCTGCTTTAGGTCTCACACACACCTAAAACATGTCATGGTCCTTTTCGCAGAGCCCTGGGTGCAGCCGGTGCGAAACAGGCTGGCCCCCTGCTGCAAGCCAGTCCGCAAGGTGCGGGCGGTGGCCGAGGACCGGCAAGGAGCGGAGTGTGGGGTCGAGGGGCGGAATTGTCGGGTCCGCAACCCAGCGGGGCCAGCTGCCCAACTGCCGCTGCCGCCCACATGCGCACCGCTACTGCAAGCGGTATCAACCACCCTCCATTGGTGTGCTGCATCGCTGATGTGCAGGGACTGCCCTGCAAGCCTCCACACAATGCATTCCATTGAGAGTGGAGGCATGGCGCCCGGCGCCCAGAAGCAGGCAGCAGCGTCCGCGGCAGACGTGGACGCACTGTCATGGCGGGCGCGCGAGCAGCACCCGCCGCTGCAGGCCCTGCAGCAGCAGCAGCAGGAGCGGCGGGAGCGGCGGGAGCAGCCGCAACAAGAGCAGCAGGGCGCTGCACCGCCCGACACATCATGCAGGCAGGCAAGTCGCTGCTGCCCGTCCGCCGCAGGCCCGCCTGTGCACCTGCCTGACGGCGACCCTGCAAGTAGGCCCCCTTCGTGGGCTGAGAAAGTACACCTCTGAGCAAGTACACATCTGACAATGGCTTGCTGCCGACCTCACCTGCCTGCCAACTCCTGCAGCACCCATTGCCGGCCAACCCCAATGCTAACCTGGGCCCCTGGCCGGCCGCCGCCGCCCCAGCACGACCTGCCTCTGGTGCTGCCACCGGCGCTCCCGCCGCTGCTGCATGTGCACAGCTGCCGTTGTCGCCACACCAGCAGCACCAGCAGCTGCCGCTGCCTCCGCCGCAGGAGCCGCGGCAGCAGCCCCTGGCTGCGCCACCACAGCCGGAGCAGCAGCACCAGCTGCTGCCGCTGCCGCCACAACAGGAGCAGCAGCAGCAGCATGACGAGTATCAGTGGCAGCAGACGCAGCACCAGGCCGTGGCGCACAGCCAGGAGCAGCGGCAGCAGCGGCAGCAGCAGCACCCAGAGGTCAGCACTGCACCTGACATGACTGGCCTGCCTGGCCTGCCTGCTTGCTCCCGCCTGCCCGCCATGTGGGACCCGACTTGGCAGGGCACATCGCTGGGTCCAGGTCTTCTTTGTCCTGCCTTGCAGTACTCAGCACCCACCCTGCTCGCCCTGCAGGCCGCCGTTGCAGCGGCAGAGGCCAGCGCCGCCACGGCGGCTGCGGCGGCAGCCATGGCGGCGGCCGGGGCGCAGGCCGCCCCGCGTGCTCACGCCGCCCTAGCGGAGATGCAGCGGCGTGTGTTTGAGCAGCTGGGGTGGTCGCCCCAGGACGTGCAGATGATGCAGCACTGCGTGCGACGTGCACAGCGTGCCAGCCCCGCATGCGCTGCTCGGTGAGGGGGCGGGCTTGGATTGGGGGCGTGTGCTCTGGGGGCCATCTCCATCTCTGGGCAGGAGCCGGCCTGTCCGCCTGCTTGCCTGCCCACCACCTCCACCTGCAGCCCTCATTGTGTCTTTCCACCTACCGCTCGTCCTCCTCCATCCATGCCCTTAAGCGCCAGGCCTCTGTTCTCGGGCCGCTGCCACGCACACCGCTGCGAACATATGATGCCCCCACTGCTCTGCCTGCTCTGCCACGTCCTCCCTGCCCTGCCCCTACCACCCACATCCTCCTTCCTGCCTGCCCCACTACCCCGCCGATCTGCCCGCCTGCTTCACCCTGCCCCGCCCCAACCCCCACCCCGCCCCACCCCGCAGCACCATGCTGGGCGTGCTGCCCAGCGTGCGGCTGCAGCTGCCAGAGGACCCTCCTGGCATGCTGCATGCCGTGTCGTGCCTGCTGGAGGCGGTCGCACTCCCGCTGCTGCCAGATGGCGTGGCGGGAGGCGACGGGGCAGTTTGGGTGCAGCAGCAGGCAGGCGGCGGCGGCGTGGCGGCGGGTGCAGCAGGCGCAGCAGTGGCGGTCAGCCTGCGGCTCACTGTGTTTGCCTCAGGTGAGGGGGCAACTCTGCTGCTTGTTCCAAGTACTGGGGCGAGTCGTGGAGGGGTGCAAGGGCAATCAGGGGAGCTGTCGAGCGGCAAGTGCTGGGTCACAAACCCACCGCGGCATGGGCAGGGGTGGTTGGGGGCCCCGCCCAGAACAGCAGCAACACCCCGATGAGCTGCCGCGGCGGCGCACCGCGCCAGGCAGCCGAGGCATGCTGCGCCAACGGGTGCGGCGGCGGCAGGGGATGCCGATACGGGGCGCTGGTTGCTGCCTGCTGTGTGCCTGCTGGCCTGCCTGGCGGCACCCCGCCTGCTACGGTGCACGCTGCTGCGCCCATCCCCGCCTGAGTGTTCCGGCATGCTGCGCTGCCTCCCTGCCATGCAGCGGGGGCGGTGGCGTGCTGGCACGAGGCCCCCGCGGACCCCACGGTGCCTCTCGCATTCAGCCCGCTGACCCGGGCACCCTACTGGGGCACAGAGTGAGTGCGAGAGCCTGCCGGGCCGCGCAGCCTGCACATGCCCCCCCTGCGCGTGTCGGCAGCACAGCACAGCACAGCGCAGCGCAGCAGGGCTGCACCTCCATGCAACCCAGGCCCCCGCCCGCCCCGGCGCGCAGTGCGCGGCCCCACAACGTGCTGCCCTCCCCCTGTCCCGTTGCAGGCCTGGCGGCTTCTCCCTCTACTTCCCCCACCCCTTCTGCCCTCAGATCGACCTCTTCTCAGGTGAGCGTGCTGCCTGCCTGCCAGCCAGATCCCGCCTCGTGATCCTGCAGCTTACAGGGGGCCGATGGCCCGCCCTGCCGGCACGTGCGGGACGCAAGGCACCCTGCCCTCGCCAGCCCCTGCGCCGCTCAGCCGTGCCCCCCGGCTGCTTTTTTTTTTTTTTTTTTCTTGTAGGCCCTTTTACTTTCAAATCAAAATGTTTATACTTGGTTACACATCTATGTTAATGTCATGATTTGGCACAACTCCCTGCCCTCGTTGTGCGCTCACCCCTTACGCCCCTGCGTCTTGTGCCTGCTTGTGCCCTCGCCCCAAGCAGGTGTCCACCAGTACGCTGCCGCCCTGGGCCCCTCGGCACTCATATGGCCCACGCCTGGCCTGACAGGCTGGGACAGCGATGCAGCTCTGCCGGCCGCTGCGGCAGCAGCTGACGCACAGCAGGCGCAGCAGGCACAGCAGGCGCTTGTGGGCCAGCCCAGCATGGGGGCGGTGCCGGCCCTGCCTCCGGCACCACCCCCAGTTGCGCCGGGCCTGCACCCCGCCGCACCCTGCGCCAGCAGCGGCGGCGCCGCGGCCGCGTCGCCCGCTGCCGCCACGCCGTCGCGCCGGGCGCAGCAGCGCGGGCTGGCCTCCCCTCCCCACGTGGGGGGCAGCATGGGGGCGGGAGGGAGCTCACTGGGCACGCTGCAGCTCCCCCTGCCCCATGTGCCCTCTGGCCCGCTGCTGCCTGCCCTGCCCGACATGCCCTCCCTCCCGGGCCTCTCCTGCTTCCTGGACCCAGCACCTCAGACCTGAAAGGGCAGGCGAGGCGTGGCAGGCTTGCGCCGCTGCCGCGCGTGCGCACAGCCCGCCTGCCCGCCCGCACCCGCCCTCCTGGTGCCTTGACAAGTTGACGGCACACACACGCACACGCACACGCGCACCACACAAACATTTGCCTACCTCCCTGCCAGCAAATATTGCACCAGCCCACCTGACAGACACATTGCCGCACCCTCCCCCTCTGTTCATTGTTTATTTGGTTTGTATGGGCGCGTGCAGCTCAGCGGTCAGCTGCGCCACCCCTTTGCCGCTCCCCGCCTGGGCTACCTCGCCCCAGCCGATTCCTCTACCCATGCACAGATGTAGCTGTGCCCCTCCCCCACATTGTCCTTGCGCTCCCAACCTCCTCTCTTCCCTTCCATGCGGCCCCCCCTGCCCCCCTGCCCTTCCTGAAGCGCGCCCCGCCCTTTCCCATGCAGCCCAGGTCCGTTGGGGCCCCACTGCCGTTGCTACCCTTGCGTGCCGTGCGCGCCATCCTTCACCAACCACCAACCTGACCTGTTGTACCACCATCACCATAGCTGCCCGCTTCTGTGCACCTGCCAGGCCTGCCCAGTGACGGCAACGCACTGCCGCCCCTCCCTTTTGCTTGCCTCTGAAGTGTGCCGATGTAAATTGCTCACATGTGACGTGGCACAGGGAACCCAATGCACAGTGCTCGTACAATGTTACTACAGCGCTACTCAATGCGTGTGCGTGGGGCATGGAGCAGGCCCAGGCGTGCCCCAGGTGCACCAAGCAAGGGTGTGCAGGCTGGGGCAGGCCTGTGCAGGCCCCCCTTCAACTACTTCTATCAATGTATCAATGCTAGGGGCATCAGACAATAAAGAAGCAATCGACAATGTTCAGTTCGACGGATCAGTGCAGTAGGGTCATTAGATCATGTTGACCTGTGCAGGGCACAGCAGGCCACAGCGCAGGCGGGAGGGAGCCCCGGAGGGACCAGAGGGCGGCGTGCTGTGCCCTGCACAAAGGCGCAGGTGGCATCTCTTGGATGGCCGGCCGCACATGTGCACGTGTGTGTGCACGGCCGCTTGCGGCAGCGCAAGCGGCAAGGCGGCAACCTGCGGGCAGGCGCGTGCCCGTGGGCTCAGATGCGCTGCCACTCGATGGCGGCCAGGTGCTGCACGGTGCCGCCGTAGAAGCGACGGGCGGTGTGGTACTCCAGGTCGATGAGGGTGCCGCCGTTGCGGTTGGCGTTGGTGGTGCAGCACTTGTTGCGGCAGTCGCTGTCGGCGCAGGTGTCGGCGACCTGAGGGGGCCGGGGAGGGCCGGGGAGGACGGGGAGGAGGGGAAAGGAGGGAGGGAGGGTCAGGTGCCAATTGTGCAGCGACATTTGGTGACGGTGTGTGTTTGGTGGGTGCTGGGCAGGGGGGACGCGGGCAGCACAGATGATCTCAGCAGAGCACCATATGGGTGCAGGTATGCAGCCTCTGAGTTCACCACGGGAGGGCTTGCTCGGGGGTGAACCAAATGCAGTGCACAGCACAGCACAGCACAGCACAGCACAGCACAGCACAGCACAGCACAGCACAGGGAGGGTTGGGCAGGGCAACACTCTCCTCCCCCACCCAAACCATACCCACCTGGCCAACCCATTAGACCTGCAGCTACACCCAAGCACATACCGTCACGTCCGGGGTCTGTGCGCGGCGTGGGGCTGCACAGCACATGCCCACCCTGACTCCACCACGCAGCCAAGCCCTGAAAGAACAGCCCCCCTTACCGTCACATCCAGGGTCTTGCCCGTCCTTGGGTTGCGGATGCGCAGCTTGCTGCCCTTCCACTGACGGTGCCAGTCCTGAGGGTGAGAGGGGCGCGCGGGGGGGGCGGGGGGCAAGGGGCGAGGGGCGGGTCTAAACGGACGTGTGGAGGTGCAGGTGGTTGGGTTGCTGGCATGCAGGGGGCGGGCAAGAGATGCTCAGGACAGCAGGCGGGCAGGCGGGCAGGCGGGCTGGCGGGGCAGCAGGCGTGTGCACGATGGCGGGCAGAGGGGCAGGCTTAGCCAGCCCAAGGGGTCGGTCTCTAGAGAGCGTGGGCAGGCAGGGCGGGGAGTGCTGGTGGGCAAGCCCAGGCAGGGGTAGGCTGGTCTCCACAAGCACCGTTTTAAAGCGCAGGGGTGAGAGGCAGCGGCACAGGTGCAAACACATTGGCACAGGCAGCGCGACATGAGAAGGGCACCCACCTCGCTGCTCTGGCCGGCCCTGAAGAAAGCCACCTGCAGCCAGGTGTGGGGGAAAGGGGCAGGAGGTAGGTGGGTAGGCAGGCAGGCGGGCGTGTGCGTGCGGGTGCAAGTGTGGGGCAGGGGTGGACTAAGTCCAGTTCCGGGGCTGTTAGGGCACTGGCACAGCCGCCACAGCCGCTACACCCCTCTCCAATCTCGTCACCACCTCGGCCCGCATAACAGCGGGGAGACGAGTGGACACCCACACTCACAATGTTGTTGCTGGCCACCCAAGAGGGCGACTTGCGCCCGTTGATGCCAGCAAAGTAGCCCTGCAACGGGGAGAGATGCGAGGGAGGGGAGGGGAGTGTTAGGGGGCGGGGAGGGGGAGCGACAAGGGAGGGTTGGAAGGAAGGTAAAATATAGGGGGAGCGGGAGATGGCGCCACTGGGGAGTCCACTAGAGTGCCCCAGCCAACACTCGAGCCTGGCAGCAGCGGCATGGCAGTCCTGAAGCGGCAAACTTTGGACGCTCCTGCACCTTCCCACCGCCACCACCACAGCAGGCCTCAGCCAACCACCGCAGCTGCATGCATTCCAGCTTGGCAGTGCTGCAACGTGATGCGCCTCACCCCCAGGGGTGCCCGCTCACCTGCCACTCGCAGCCAGAGTAATGGGCGCACTCCGTCTGGTCGGCGCCCCTGTCTGAGCAGCAGGGCGGGTAGCTGTTGAAGTAGGTGGCAGTGGCGCGCTGCCACGTGGTGCCTGATTTAGAACGCTTCGAGTTGGAGCGCTTGGGCGTGCTGCGGCGGGTGGACTGGGCGCCGGCCCTCGTCGCAACGCTGCCGCTCTTCTCCTCCTCAGCAGCAGGGCTGGCGCTGTCATCCTGCTGCTCTTCATCCTCACCAGCGCTGCCATTCAATTCGGTGCCGGCGGCCTCCTTCTCAACGTCATCAACCTCGTCCTCGTCCTTCACTGGAGGCTGCTCCCCCTCCACAGGGCTCGAGCTGGGGCCCCCTGCCTTACCCTCGCCCCCCCACATGGTGGTGTTGGTCAGGTCGTGACCCGTCCACGTGGCAGGGGTGACGGCAGCAGCAAAGTCGTTGAGAGGGACGCAGAAGCGGCCGTTGGGCATGAGGCAGCAGCCAGTGGTGTCACGGGTCTGGCATTGGTACCCCCAAGATGCCAGCAAAGTGGAGGGGCAGCGGGCGCGGCCGTCCTGCGTGCGGGACGGAGCGGGGGAGCGCGCCTGGGGTCAGCACATCACCATGCAACGCTGTGTGGGCATGCAAACATGTGGGGAGGGCCTGCATGCAAAGGCGCTTTTGTGCCATCCTGCAGGCCAGCGCCGGGCGCCCTCCTGCGCTGCACGCAGGCTGCCAGCGCTCGGTGCACCCAGGCCAAAACCAGGTGCTCCCCTGGGAGGCCCACTTGCTGTCTCCGCCACGGCAGTTAGAAAATCCGTTGACTGCCCTGGGCTCACCTGGCAAGGGACCACCCAGTTGGTCAGGTTGCCTGGCAGCAGCAGCCCCTCCTCTGCCGCCTCCTGCAGCGCATCTCTGTGTGCCTCGTGTACCGCCTCTGCCTCCGCCTCCTGACGCAGCATGCGGCGGCTGCCCAGGGTAGCCGGCATGGCGGAGCCTGCTGGGTGGGAAGGGCGGGGGAGGAGGGGGAGGGGAAGGAGTTAGGGGCAGGCGTTGATGTTTTTAACTGCTGTTTGTAGGGCCGCCGGGTTTGGCTGATGTGGCGGTGGCAGCCCCCCAGCCGTATGAGCGCGTCAGACACCCCAGGGGCACACAGAGGCGGCGCGTGCTGTGGAAACATCTGAGTCATATGGCTGTCAAAGTGTTGATCAGGGCAAGGGTTTGGGTGCTGCGCAGCCAACCGCCAGCACGGGGGCGCGCCCTGATGGTGCCTCGCACCCGCCGCCAATCGCGGGCACCAAAAGCTGGCGGGCTCACCATCGCCCACTGCGATTCGAGACGCCAGCCCAGATGGCGCGATCATCAAGACGCACAACACAGCGAGGGTAACCGACATGGTGCTACCGAGCAGGCTCTTGGGCGCGGTGTGGAAGAGGTGGGCGGGCAGGCGGGCGGGCGGGAGAGGTGGAGGCGCCAACAAAATGTCAAAGCTCAAAACATGCGAAATACAGAACAAGACGGAGTGCAGGTGGAGGGGTTCGGTAGAGAAGAAATGGGACTTTACTGGGCTGACGTGGCGGGGTCACGGCGGGCTGTCACACAGCCAGCAATCTTGATCCTGCAGTACGCACTGTCGTCCGACGCCGAGTAACGCCGCACTGCGAGTAATGCCACGCTAGGCGCTCACCCCGCCTGATGAGCTTCCAAGGGCGTGTTGCGCAACGGTCAACCGCGTGCGGTTTTCGATGTCAGAGGGGGCCGCAGACTTGATTAAAAGTGGCTCTGGCGAACATGACCAGCGTTGCCACCTTAGCAAGCAAGGGGGAGCTTGGCCTGCACTGCCTCCTGCACCGGCAGCCCCCTGCAGGCGCCGCAGGGTGTGCCGCCATGCTATGTAACAGACCTCCAAAGCAGGGCCGCAGTAGCAAGGTACCTTGCTTGCAGCGAGCGACCAGCAACTTGACACTACCCTTGCAAGTGCCTGTGCTTTGGGTACCTGCAAGCAGGCGCTCCTCCCCCGTCGACCAACGGCAAGGACAGTTACATGTGAGCGCGCCCGACCGCGGTTCTTCTGAGTCGAAGCCGGGCGGCGCAAAGCACTTGGCAGACTAAGATCAACGACAGCAGATGTGTGCATATCCCTTGTCCGGCAGAGCGTTCAGTCGAGATAGACGTAAAACTATATTTTGGGGCCGGTGGTCTGGGAAAGCGTTACCAGAAAAACGCGAAACAAAACTAGCAGCGCCTGGTTTGGTGGACAGAAGGCGTTCTCAAACTGACAATATAACACACCGTGAAGAGGCGCTGTCAAAAAATGGGCAGGCTGTGGACACGGGGTGTGTCCATATGGGCCGGCCATGCATGCAGCACGATACAGCTGCAGCAGCAGCACGGACGGGAAACTGGAAAGCACAAGGTGAAAGATGCGTGAGCTGACGCTGGCTGGCGCTAAGCTCAGTGGGGCAGAGTGAAGTGTGGCGCAGAGACGGGGACGAAAAATAGGCTACCGATAGGGCTGGCTCGAGGCTCAGATTGTTGGCGGAGTGGCAGAGACATGAGACGTGAGGTGATTCGTGTGTGACGTGCTGAGGCATGTGCAAGATGTAATAGAGCGGCGAGGGCATGAGCAGACAGCTGACGTGGCACGCCGTCACAGCAGCGCATGCTGCATACGAGCCGCTGGGGACGCTGTGGGGGAAGAGCCGGTCACACAGGTGACGCGAGCGGGGTTGGGTGGTGACGTGTCGAAAGATCAAAGTGTGGGGATGGGTGGTGACGCAGGCAGGGGCTGCCGAGTCGTCACGCTGAGAAGCGGGGCAGCAGATCATACCAGGCGCTGCCGTCGTTGGTGGCAGGGCCGGCGGGCGCCACGCTTGCACTGGTCATACCAGGGCTGGAAAACTGTGATGCACCCGTGCAGAAGAAGCTTGATGTGTACGGGTTGACCGGGGGCAGCGGCAGCGGCGGCCTGCAGGGTGGCACGGCGGCAGAGCGGCGGGTTTGGCTTGCATGAGGAGGCAGGAAGGCGGGGAGTGTGGCAGGCACACACCACAGCACAGCACAGCCCCGCACATTGACGTGATGTCACGGCTGCACGGCAGCGCACCGCTTGCAGAGTGTCGACACTGCCCTAAAATCCCAAACCTGGGGTGTGGGGATTGCAGGGCCCCCGGCCCGCGCACGGCCCCCCTGCCTGCGTGCCTGCCTGCCTGCCAGCACCCCGTCTGCGTGCCCGCCAAGCGCACCCAGCGTGCTGCTTGCCACAGCCAACCAGCCCTGAAACCCTAACCTGCTCAACACAGCTGACCAGCCCTGCAAACTCTAATCTGGGACCCACCCTTGCACCCCGCCTCAAACCGCCTGGGAGGGGAAGGGAGCCCCAGCTGCATACCAGCAAGGCCTGCACAGCACGACTCCCTCACAACCAAGCAGCACACGCTGCCAACAACACCTTGTGCAGCCACCCGGTGGGGCCAACCTGGGGGAGGCGGCGGCAGGAGGTGCCTCAAAGCTATGGCGGCCCAGATCCTGGCTGGCCCTGCCCTCGGCAGGGAACCAAGAGGCGCTGCTGTCCATGCTGTCACGCGCCAGGTTAGCGTCCAGGCTGAGGCGCGCATGCTGCGCCAGGCTGGCCTCCATGCCGAGCCGTGCCATGCTGGCATCCATGCTGAGGCGTGAAATGCTGGCATCCATGCTGAGCCGCCCGTGCTGCGCCAGGCTGGCCTCCACGCCGTAGCGTGCCATGCTGGCGTCCATGCTGCGACGTGCCATGCTGGCATCCATGCCCTGCTGCGCATGCTGTGCCAGGCCGAAATCCGTGCTCAGGCGTGCCAGGCTGGCGGGCGGCGGCGCGCCGCCGCCGGGGGCGCACGGCCAGCTGTTGGCAGGCAGGAGCGCGTCAAAGGACTCTATCTGTGGCCCCTCCTGCTGGGCTTGCTCAGCCAGGCTCATTGCGCACGGCCAGGAGTTGGCCGGGAGCATCAGGTCAAAAGGATCGCCGGGCGGGGCACCGGCAGCGCCCGCGCCGGGCGGGGCACCAGGTGACAGCATGTGCTGAGCGTGCGCCAGGGTGGAGGAAGGCATGGCACCCTGCAGGGGCCAAGGTGGGGTTTCGGCACACGTGCAATGCAGGTCAGCAGCACTCACGTGGGCAGCAGCGCAGGCATGGGCGCTCTCGACGCACTGGCAGCAGCAGCAGCGGCAGCAGCAGCGGCGCCTGCACCCGGCGTCAGCAGCAGCTGCCCGCGCACCTGCTGCTGCAGGCGAGCGAATCCGGCGGGCGGGGCGTGGTGCGGGTGCAGGCGGGTGATGGCACACCCTGCACATAGCTGCGCCTCCAGCCCGACATCCAGGCTCAGGCGCGCCGCTGCAGAGGGGCGCAGGTGGGGAGGCAGGGGCAGGGGTCAGACAGGTAGGTGGGTGTGTGGATTGGGATGAGCGCTGGCACACGGGTGGCGTGGTGACACATGCGCCACGCGTGCTAAGCACACCCCAGTGCCGCCAGCAGGTCTGCAGCCCTGCTCTGGCAAGGGTGGCGGCACAGCAGCCCAGCATTGCTCTGATGGCATGGCCGCGCCCCTCTCCCTTTGATTTGCTTGCAGCCCCGCCTTGCCCGGGCATGGTGCACAGCAGCGCCGGCATGCCGCCCCGCGCCCACCACACCTGCGGTCTGCTCCAGGGCACTGTGGGGGCTTGGGGCGCTGAAGCGCGGGGCGCCGGCGGCGCAGTCCGCGCCACCAAGCGCCGCATACGCCGGCAGCAGCTGGGAGGTGCCTGGGCCTGTGCGGCGGTGTGCTTGGATGACCGCTGCCACACGCGCCAGAAGCCCCGCCGTCTCGTCCGAAAAGCCCTGCTGCTGGGGCTGCTGCTGCTGCTGCTGCTGCTGAGATTGTGCCAGCTGGCAGGGCAGGCCCGGGGGCGGGGCAGCCAGCGCCACTTGGAGGCGTGCAGCCGAGGCAGCAGCCGCGCTGCCGTGGCTGCACCGGGTACCGCCCGCGCCAGCCGGCGCTGCCGGGCCAGGGCTGTAGGTGAGCTGATGCCCCAGAGGGTCGCTGCACAGGGGAGAAGAGGGCAGGGCATCAGCAGGAGGCGTCGCTGTTGGGCTGCGGGGGAAGCAAGGCAGGGCATGGGAGGCATGCAGGGCCCCCGCCGACCCCACAGGTGCTGCCTGGCACCAGCTGGCAGCTGCGGAGAGACGGCAGCAGTGCAGCCCCCGCCCCGCGGCAGCCTGCAGGGGCCCTACCCTGGCCCACTCCCCAGCGCATGTGCCCCCACCTGCGGCAGCGAGCGCCCTCTGCACTGTGCCAGGCGCTGCCGGCGGCGTCGCCGCCGCCGCCGCCGGTGCGCAGCCCCGCCTGCAGCATCTCCAGGGCCCGGGACGGGAGCAGCTCTCGCAGCAGCGCGGCAGCCTGCCCCGGGCTGAACTCCCCCCGGCCCAGCAGCCACGTCACAGTCTCAACCACTCGGTGCTGCTCCTGCAGGCGGGGTGGCAAGTAGGGTACGGGTGGGCAGAGGGGGTGCGGCTGGTGAGGGCAAGCGGGCCGAGCGCGAGCGGCGGAGAGCCGCAGAGGCAGGGCACAGCCTGCCTGCTGGCTGGCGTGCCCAGGCGGGTGGGGTGAGCCAGGGGCGGAGCCTGCTCCGCGGGTTGGAGCTCTTGCCTGATAGGGTTTAAACCCTAATCCAGCCTGCTGGCTGGCTGGCGACCTCTGCGCCCCCGCCTGTCCAGCCAGCCCCAAGCCTGTGTTCAGCACACAACCTGCACAGCCTTGCAACACCATCCCACTACCCATCTAATCACCTCATCTGCTGTCTCAGTCTCCTGCTGCGCCTCTCCTTGCTCCTGCTCCTGCTCCTGCTGCGCTGGCAGCACCCCACCGGAAGGCGAGGCAGACGCAGCCGCCCCGACGCCAGCGGGCGCCCGCTGCTTCCGCGCGGCGGCGGCGGCCGCGGCGGCCGCCACCACGGCATCGGGCCGCACAAAGGGCTTGGTGGAGGGGGCACGCAGTTCGTCCAGGCTGCGGGAGGGAGGGCAAGCGGAGGGGAGTTGCGGTGACAACAACAAAAACAGAGAGTGCGGGTGAGGCAGCACGGCCGCATGAAATGCTTTCTGGCCAGCAGCCTGTTGTTGCCAGGCACCGACGGCCAGCATCCACATCAGCTGGAGATGTGCCGAGGCCGGCGCACGCAAAAGCCATCCAACGAACCCATCGACCCCGCCTGCCTGCCCTGCAGATGTGTGCGTCAACGCGCTGCATGCTGGATACCACGTCATCCATCCATCCATCCATCCACCCGTGCGTCCGTGCATCACCCCGCCTGCCCGCCCGCCCGCCCGTCCTGCCCTGTCCGCCTGCCCTGCACACACAAGCCCCACCTGTGCGCGAAGAAGCAGATCCGGCGGTGGCAGCTTGTGCCATCGGAGCACAGCTGGGTGCGGTACCTGCGTTAGGGAGCAGGCATAGCAGGGCCGGTGTGAGGCAGGCAGCGAGGAAGAGGGGACGGGGCGGGGGCAAGTGCAGCGGCCCCTGTGTGGGTGTGGGTGCTGCACAGCACCCACCCGCCTGCATGCCCGCCAGCAGCCCCAGTAACACGAAGCCGTGGCGTGCGTGCCAAGTGGCGTGCTGCCCCTGCCGCCTCACCGGGTGGGGTGCAGCCAGTACTCGAACACGTTGTGGGCGTAGGGGCAGTGGTCAGCCAGGTCGCAGCGGCCGTCCTGCGCGGGTGGTGGGCACAGTGGTACAGGCGGCGTTGGAGGGAGGCTGGCGGGGCGGGGCAGCGCGCGCCCTGTGTGTGCGCCCAGGGCATGAGGGCACATGAGGCGGTACGGGCGGCGCGACTGCTGCCCAGGTACCATCTGCGACTGCGTGTGCAGGCAGGGTGACAGCAGGCTGCCCTGCCCCATGCCCTCTGGAATACGGAGCACGTTTGTGCGGCTTGCCTGCTTGATGGCAGGGCAGGCGACGCCTGTGTAGGAGTACAGGCGCGGGTCCCGGCGCCGTGCGCGCTCGCCCGGGTGCGCGAAGGGGCACGACGGCCAGTCGTGGGCAAAGCGCTGCGGGCATGGCAGCACCTGCAGGGGAGAGTGCAAGCGTGGGGCAGCCGCTGACAGCTTGGTGCTTCCACCCAGGTGTCTGCCTGTGGGTTGCCTTGGCCAGGCAGATCACACCACAAACCAAACAAGGTGTTGTGTCTCGGGCTGGCCGCGACGGTGGCGCTACCGGCGCTACCGCTGAATACCCGCAGGTTGGGCAGCGCGCTGGGTGCGGCGTCTGCAGGCGGCTGGCGCGCGTCCTCTGGGTATGGAAACACAGCCAAACCCGGCAGCACGCAAGTTCAGCCGCCAATGACTTGGAAGCCCCCCGCCCCAGCGCCCCGCAACCTTGCAGTGCACACAACTGACGTTACCTTCATGCAGTGCATCCTGAATGCAGGCGTCTCATGGAGCGCAGCCTCGGGCTCCATTCGCACCGCGGCTCGAGCAGTTTGCTCCCTCCCTGCGTCCTGCGCCTTCGCCGCAAGCTTCTGTCGCGACTGCAAGCCCCGAAGACTATTGCGTGAAGGGTGCTGGGGGCTGGCGGAGGTCCACAAAATCGCGCCTCGTGAGAGCTGCGACTCTCCAGTAACTTAACACAGCCTGCGGTGGCTGCCAACTCTCCCCAGGCCAAAGACGCGGATGGAACAGTCTATGCATAAGTGCGCAGCCCCCTTGTGGGCACACCTAGCTGGCGCCGGGCGGCTGGCCCGCTGCGGCCCGCCCACCCAAATGTAAGCAACCATTGGTGGGTGTGGCCACAAAAAAAGCCGTTGGTACTGCTTCCCATCTGCACGCCACAGGCCGGGGGAGGCATACACTCAGGAGGCATGCCGCGGGTGTCCAAGTGCAAGGGCGGGTGGCCCGGCAGCTGGCCGGCAGCTGGGTGCCGGCAGGCCGGCCTGGTTGATACCGCCTCCACCTTTTTCAGAGCACCGGCAGCCGGCGCAGGCTCGCAGGTGACTGACTCGCAGTTACAAACAAGGCGGAAACGAAGGGCGCGCTTGGGAGGCGGTACTATTTTACAGGGCACGGCGTGCCTGCCAACCATCCGTGGGGGGTTGATTTGTGCAGATGCAGAGGTGGAGGAGGCAGGGTGGGCCCGGCTTCAGTGCATGCAGTGGGTTAGGCAAGGGCAGGAGTGGCAATCTCTGCCGCTCCCACGCTGATGATGAATGGGAGAGTTTCCGGAAGTTGCGGAAAACGGGGTCGGCGGTGGCGGCCACAGTAGTGCGGTCCCGTCGGCGGCGGCACAGGTTAGGCAGGGGAGCGCGCTTGCTGGAAGAAAAGGGCGGGAGGGAAGTCGTGTTTGTGGTGAGGTGAGGGTCGCTCGCATAAAACAGAAGGGACGGAGGGTCAACGAATGAGTTGAGCGCTGGCATGGCGCCATGAGTCCGGTCATCAAAAATGGGGGGGGAAACAGGTCGCAAGCAAGGGGCGCCGCTGCGGCGGTGGGCTGCACGGGGTCTGTGCAACCCGCGGCAGCCAGGGCAGCGACCCCCGGGTCAATAGGGGAATAGACAGCTCAAGGGCCGCAGCCTGCCTGCGGCGGCGCCCAGTTTGCAAAACAACTTGCTCCTCGCCGTTGCAGCGCCGCCGCACGTGTGCCGGCGTCCAGTAATGCCTGCAGCGGGCGCAGCGCCTCCTCCAATGCAGGCTGCCCACCCGCCGCCGCCGCTCCAGGAGCCTGCCACCCCGGCTGGCTGGCCGCCCTGGCGCCTGCCGTAACCACAAAGGCGGAGCGGCCGGGCCTTGCTGCCACGCCCCCGGCCCCCGCCTGCGCCACCTGCTGCTGCCCGCTTGGCAGGGCCACAAGCTGCGCCACCTGCTGCTGCCCGCTTGGTTGCGCCAGCGGGTGCGGCAGGTCGGGTGGCACCGCGTGGGAGGCGGGACCTGCTGTGAACCCCGCAGACGCTGCTGCCAGCCCCCCAAGCTGTGCGCTGCTCAGGCCAAAGATGGCAAGCAGCTGGGCCAGGCCCTGCAGGAGGGCGGCAGGGCGCAAGCGTGCGGTCATTGAGCGGGTTTTGAAGTACAGTTTCAAAATCTAATCAAAAGAGTACAGTTTTTCCTAAGGCCTCAAACCTCAGAAATGCCAGCGGGCGGGCCGCCAAAAGTGGCAGGAGCGGGGCCACCGGCTGGTGCGGGGCGCCTACTTCAGTTGCAAAAAGGGGCATGAGCTGGGTTGGCAGCACGTCAGTGCCCACCTGCAGTGCTGCGAGCGCGTCCAGGCCGCTGGCCAGGCTGGCAGCCGGGTGCTGAGGCTGAGCTGGCGCCGCCAGTGCCAGCAACCGCTGCAGGCACAGCGCCTGGGATGCACGGTCTGCATGGCAGGGCAGCGCGGGGACGGGGCGGGAGGGGTTGGCAGGGGCGGCACTCCTGCTCTGGCGGCCGCATGAGAGGCGCTTCAAAGCGGCTGCAGCATGTGACATGCAGCGTGTGGCATGCAGCGCCATACAGCTTCTGTGCCGCCCGAAAGCAGGTGTTGTGCAGGTAGGTCATTGTCAGGAGCGACCAACAGTGGAGCAGCTTGGAGATGAGCAGAGCTAAACGCAACTCACCGCAGGTGCCCAGCAGCTGGGGGGAAGCTGGCGGTGCTGGCGGGGGCAGCGGCAGCGGGGGCAGCAGCACGCCGCCGTCCCTCCTCAAGTGCTGCTGCGGGCTGCTGGGCGGGTGGTGGTACAGCGTGAGCGATGCCTCTGCTGACCCGCCCACCGCCGTGGATAGCGGCAGCGGCAGCGGCAGGCTGGCGCCTGCCGGGAAGCCGGCCCTCCCGGCCTCCCCGAGCCCCACTGTATCGCTATGGTTGCTGCCGCGGCTGGCGTCGCTGCCGCGGCTGTCGTTGCCCGCGCGCTGCGCCGCGCCCCGCGGGTGCTTCCGCCGCCGCGCGTTGTGCTGCGCATGGCAAGGGGGGATGCTGGTGGTGGTGCGAGGGCGGCAGCGTGGCGAGGACGGTGGGCAGCTGTGCCAGCCTGCCCCCACCCTGCCGCATACGTGTGTTCCTGCCACCCAATCACGAGCATCAACATCAATGAACAAAGCACTGTGCTGTTCGCTTGTGCAGGGGGCCCAACAAAGAGGAGCAAGCAGGGCTGAGGGCTGTGCTGGCCGACCTCCCGGCACTCCCCACCTCCCACCTGCTCCAGTGCCAGCCTGCAGGTGCGCTTGTCTGCGTCAAACGCGTCTGCCCGTTGGAAGCGCCCGCACTGCACGGCAGGCGGGGGCGGGGGCGGGTGGTGGGTGGTGGGGCGGGGCGGCGCTGGGGAGGAGCGGGAGGAGGCATGGCACGCGGCGTGAGCAACTCGTAGGCATTTGGTGGGGTGTACTGGCAGTGTTGGCAGCTTGTATTGTGCTGGGGTTGTGGTGGCGATGCCAAGGGGTGTCAGAGGGGAGAGGTGGCGTGGGCCGCAGCGGGGGTAGAGCGGTACCCAATCTCGAGGTTGGGTACATCACAGCCTGTTTGTCGTGCGCGTTTTGGTACAGTGCACCACATCACACAGTGGCACAGCACAGGTGAGCAGCCGTGGGGGGGCAAGGCAGGCCCTCGGCTGCCAGGGCATGAGGAAGGGAGGGAAGGCCGCGCCTGCTGGCAGCCGTCTCCTCGTCTCGCGCACACAGGCGCAGCTGCAGGGGGCGGTGCACCCACCTTTTGGCAGAAGCGGCAGCGCCGCCCGTCGGCTAGCAAGACGGAGTCTGCTTTCAGGTGCGTCGCACACGCCTTGCTCTTCTGAAGGCACAAACAGTAGGGGAAACTTGACGGGGGTGAGGCGGCTTGTGGGGCAGCGCTGCGGCGATTCAGCCCGCAAAGGAACCCCAGTGTGACGCCGGTTAGCGGCGGTGGGGGAAACCACCCCCGCCACCGGGAGGCCCCGCATACGTACATGCTGGTAGGGCAGCTGCAGCTGCTCGGTGCATCCTGGAACTTGGCATTCGTTGGCCGGCAGGCGGGCGCGCTTGCGGGGCCGGGAGGTGCCGGCACCGAGCGTTGGCGACAACGTCGCAGCCGCGCCGGCCTCCCCCCACTCGTCAAACGGTGACACGGGTTGTGCACTTGTCATTGCATGAAAGAGCGGCGGGAGAGCTCCACACACAGTACGCCCTCGACGTGCACAGCTGAAATCGGCAGTGACATGGCAACGCGGAGGGAACTGCAGAACAACTCCTTGGCCACTCGCGTCCCTTTGCACCATTACATGTAGTGACAGAGGTACGAGGCGAGCCAGACCCCTCCTCGGGTGCCCCGGCATGCAGATTGCTCAGCAGTGTTCCACTGCCGTCCCCCACGCTACAGGTTTTCGCAGTGGCATAGCAATCCAAACATCAGGCACGCGGCGCACCTGCCTGCACGGCACGGCAGGGTGGTGTGGGGGCGGTGCACCATGGTGCCGGCCGCCACCGCCGCTTCTGCCCCTGTCACTCCCTGTGGTGGCTGTACGACTGTTTGAAACCGCACAAAAGCGGGAGCGATGCGTGCTGGTCAGCGTCCTCGGGACGCTGCAAGTGGTGCCGCAGAGGGGCCAGGACCTGAGGGAAGCGGCTCTGCTGGCAGCCGGTGCTGCACAGCGCACGCAGGCTGCTGGCAACATGGCCGCACTGAGTGCGGGGCATTGAAGCGTGGGGGGTAACGGCTGGCGAGCCTGCTTGGTATGCAAAAGGGGTAATGGGCAGTCATGTGTGGCAGCTGCGAGCTCGCCAGCCACGTGCCGCATGCAAAGTGGAGCCCCTGGCAGGTTGTGCTGGCCACAGCAAGGGCGTGCGTGCCAGGTGGGAGAATACACATACGTACCAAAGTAGAGTGAGCCACATACATTCCAGTGCCAGTGGCATGCTACATGTGTGGACCAGCCAGTGACTTCCCATTTTGTAGACGATGGGCAAGCACCGTGCCCTTCCCGGCACTTCTTTCCCTTCTTTCCTGCCCCTCCAGCACACGCCACGCACCTCCCCTGCCCTTTCATCTCCCACAGTGCACCGCTTCAGCCGCACTCCCAGCCCACAACCGTCTGAGCTGAGGCCACTGCATGCCGCCCTTTTTTTGCGTCCATGGTTGCTGCCTTCTCCCCGATTGTTACATCCTGCCTGGGGAGCAGAGCACCAGCTGCTAAATTGGGGGTTCCCAGTTTGGCGGTTGGCCCACATGGCTTGCCATGTATCGTCCGCAACGTGTCAATCGACCACTGCAGACCACTGCAGCACGCTGCACAGCTCCGTAGGACGCGTGTTTCTCACCGCTGTGGCAAGATCACGCTATACAGACAGGCAGCTGAGGGCGGTCGCACTGCATAGTGCCGTGTGCCACCTGGATGAATGCACCGCCACCTGCCGCTGATGCCACCCCGCCCGCCTGCTGCACCCCGGAAATGCCGCCCGCAGGCACCCGCAACAGCAACAGTCGCTTTGGTGCGGCAGTGCGGCTCTTGAAAGTGCTGTGAGGCGTGTGGTGGGGGAGCCAAGGTGCAGCGCTCAGCAGTTGTGGTGGGCCTAGCCACTGCTCGAGGGCGGGTCCAGGCCCACTGCCCATGGTCCTTGCCCCGCGCACGGCGCTTGGGCCACGAGGATGGGGGCAGGGGCGGCCCCTTTGCTGGCGTTGGCTGCAGAGGCAGAAGCAGGCGACGTGCCGTGATGCAGAAAATTCTAAAAAGAGGCGGGAGGTGCGGCCGGCCACAACACAATGCGCGAGTATGGCGCGGGGCGGCGGCAACTGGCGGACCCGTGCGCGGGCGCTCTTGTGTTGGTGGCGGCGAGCGAGTCGTGTGCAGCACAAATGCCCGTGACGGAGCAGCTTCAGCCAGGCACGGATGCCTCCCACAATGCGTGGAGCAGGACCACAGCCCAAAGGGGGATGGGAGGTATTGATGGCAGATGCAGCACCAGTGAAGCGGTGGGGCGGGGGCTGGGTTGGCTGGCATTTGCAGGCTGTACCTTGCCAGGGGTGCTCAGTGGCCATGTAGGGCAGCGGAGGCCCGCCCTTTTTAATCGGGATGGTGTAACTCACCATCTGCAAGCGCTCCTCCCTGAGGCGGGCAAGCGCGCTGGGCCCGGGCCGCGGGCGGACTATTTTGAGGAGCGTCTCGAGCCAGGTTTGATGTTTACAATGCCTGACCGTTGCACCTAGACTCTTTTGAGACGGCACGGCCCTTCAGGCACCGTCATTATCCACCAAACCCAGGGGCTGAAGCCAGCCTGGCAGCTATTTATTTTTTCCCTGGCACGCGGCACCCTCCGCTAGCCTTCCTCTGTATCACTTATATCACTAGCCTGCCCCCGTCCGCATTCTGTGGAAACTTGCCGACCGCAAGGCGGGCGTCCCGCCTGAGGCTCTCCCTCCCCTCTGGTGGTGCAAACCATGGCCGATGGGCGGCCAGGGGTATGTGAAGGCCCGCGGCCGGGCTCAACCCCGGACATCCTTCTCGCCGCGGCCTTGCCACAGAAACGCAAACCCGGCAGACCCCCAAGGTTCCACGGCTGCCAGGTCTGCGGCTGTAACCTGGATGATGCGAGGCTGTTTCACCGGGTAAGCGCGAGCCGGTCCGCTTGGAGGCCTGGGGGCTGAGGGAGCCCACCGCCCCCCGTACCGCCTGATGGTGGACCACCGTCGCTGCCGCCTCCGCTTAGTTTGTGCGCCTGCCAGGCTCAAAAAGCCGGCACACTGCCTTGCACACTCTTGCAAGGCGGTGCCTGTTTTGTCGGCTCTCTGGGGCTGCCAGCAAGCACAGGCCTGTGGGTGGGTGTGGCTGGGCGGGGATCCCCGTCCCCGGCGCTGCCGCCTCAACACACTGCCTGTTTTGGGGGGCGCTGCTACTGTCATTACAAGGCACGACTGGAGCTCGGGGCCACGCCCCTTGGTGGTGGCATGCCTGTCAAACCACCGCGGTGTAGAAAGGGGGGAAGGCGTGCGCTTCTCTTCCCGGCCGCTCTGCACCCAACCCCGCATTGGCGCAGCTTAAGCGGCTGGGGCAGGCGGTGAACGGCTGGGGGTGTGGGAGGGCGTTGCTGGGAATGTGGGGATGGCAGCACTGGCGGATAGCCTGGCTGCACTCTGTGCACAGAGTGGGGCTGTCGTTCGGTGCCCGCGTCAGACCACCCACACCTTGCACGGTGCGAGTGGAGCGAGCACTTCCGCACCAGACCTAGCAACTGGCGCAGGCACACGGCGCCCTCCCTGCCCCGTGCTGGCCGGGCGCGTGCTGCTGAGCTGCAGCTGGCGGCGCCCTACCGGCTGCCTGTGGCCCCCGCCTCGAGAACTCACCTGGCCCCCCACCCCTCCCCCCCCCGCCCCTCCTGCCCCCTGCTGCAGCGCTACCACATCTGTCAGGAGCACATGGCGGCTGATTTCGTGATGCGCGACGGCGTTGCGCAGCGCTTCTGCCAGCAGGTCGGTGGCGTGTGGGCGGGTGGGAGGCTTCCAAAGGGGAGGGGTGTGCCGTGCATTGGCAGGCGCGCGGGGCCCCTGGCAGGGAGGGCGGGGTGGCTGGCTGGCTTGCGGGGGAGGGGCTGCTGGCTGCGGGGGAGGCACTGGACGGCGGCCGCTCTTCTCCCATCACCTGCCTCTGCTGCCTCCTCCCAGCCCCGCAAATCCTTGCCCGCCTCTCTCTCCACCGCAGTGCGCACGTTTCCATGAGCTCACGCAATTCGACCAGGCAATGCGCAGGTGGGGGTGGGGGCACGAGTGTGGGGCGCGTTGTGATGACACACACACACACACACACTGTGCTGTCTGTCGTTGTGCCAGTGCGCCTGGTTCTGCCATGCTGCCTGCAAGCATGGCTTCCCCGCCTGCCTGCCTTCCCCGCCTGCGTGCCTGCCTGCTTGATGCCACGTGCTGCACCAACGGAGCCTACCGCCGCTGCCGCCGTGCGTGCAGCTGCCGCCAACAGCTGGCACGGCACGCTCAGCGCCGGCGTAAGGCCTCCCGCGTGCCGCCGGCGGCGTCGGCAGCAGACGGCGCCGACAGCAGCGAGCACAGCGGACACACCAGCCTGGGTGCGCCGCATGCGGCCTCCGGCGCCGCTGCAGGCGTGCAGCCAGGGGCTGCCAAGCCGGTGCCGGGAGGTGGAGCACAGGCGGCGGTGACCGAGCGGCGTGAGGAGGCATCTGAGCTGGCGCCGCAGCAGCAGGTGGGAGCGCAGCAGGCGCAGCATGGCCGGCAGGAGGTGCAGCAAGTCAGCCCCAGCTTTGCACCGCTGAGCTTGGCGGAGCACTTCAGCGGCAGCACCGGCAGCTCACAGACCAGCCAGCAGCGGCAGCAGCGGCAGCAGAAGCATACGCCGCCGCCACCGCAGCAGCAGCAGCAGCAGGTGTGGCCGGCCGTGGCGCCGCCGCCACCACAGCAGCAGCAGCAGGTGTGGCAGGCGCTGGCGCCGCCGCCGCCGCCGCCGCAGCAGCAGGTGTGGACGGCCATGGCGCCGCCGCCGCCGCAGCAGCAGCAGCCAGAGGCGGCGGCACCGCTGCCGCAGCCACCAGCGCCGCAGCAGGAGCCAGTCTGGGGGCAGGTTGGCAGGCTGGGGGCCCTTGCGGCAGCCGCGGAGGAGGAGGAGGGGCGCAGCGGTGCGCCGCGGCCGGAGCAGCAGGCGCAGCATGCCGACACCACGTGGTGCGCTGAGGAGCAGGGCCGGTGCAAGCGCAGGCGGAACGCCCGCGAGCAGCAGGCGCCGCCGCCGCGGCTGCAGGCTGCTGTGCAGCCGGCAGCTTGCGCGCAGGCGCCGGCTTCACCAGGCGCCTGCAGTACCATCACGGAAGCGCCACATCCCAGCATGCTGCAGCCACGCGAGGGGTGGGAGGCCACGGCGCCTCCCATGCTAGCGTCAGCTCTTGCCAGCGGACAGCCTGCCTGCTTGGCCCAGCTGCTGCACAGCTGGCTTCCGCCCCCTGCAGCACCCGAGCCGCACACGCAGCCCTATGCGCGGCTGGCTGTGCCCCAACCGTGGCAAGCCTCCACGCCGCAGCCCAGCGCACCGCTGGTTGCTGCTCTGGCTGCATGGCAGCAGCAGCAGCAGAAGCAGCAGGAGCAGCGGCAGCAGCAGGAGCAGCGGCAGCAGCAGGAGCAGCAGGAGCTCCTGCTGCGGCAGGCGGTGCAGCAGCTGGCGGCGTGCCAGCAGCACCCGCAGGTGCTGGCACAGCCGCAGCAGGCGGCCTTTGCTCAGGCAGCAGCGCAGCATATGCTGCTGGGCCTGCTGGGCCTGTGGCAGTGAGCAGGCAGCCGCACACCACCGGGCTGGCGCGGCCAGCAAAAAGCAGCACTCACACCCACCCCAATGCAGTTGATGCCCGGTCTCCTTGAGCGGCCTCCCCCACATAATTCAGCAGGCTTGAGCGTGTCCCTGCCCCTGTTTTCGCCCTTTCATGTTTCATTCATCAACCGTCGTCTGCCCCTTGTGTCTCCCTGCCGCACCTGCCAGCCAGCAGCCAGCACTCATTTTCTGTCGACGCTCACCCCCCCCTGCCCGCCCCCAGTGCGGCTTGCCATTGCCATTTACTTTGCCAGTGGGCCCCCTTTTTGCCAGCCTCACCCTTTACAAGTAACAACACCGAAACAACCAACCCCTTTGAACCAACCCCGCGTGTTGGCCCTCGCCCTTTCCCTTGGCGGTTCCCTTCGCGTTGGCACAAGGAGCAGCACCCCATATGCTGTTGGTGCCCAATGCATTTCTTTTTTCTCGACACAACGCGTGCCCGCCTCCTGCCTGTCCTTCTGGGGGCGAGCCATCCACGAAACTCCCCAGCCCCGCTGCACACCTGGCACACAAATCAACCACCAACACGTCCGGCACTTTTCGGCCCTCTTTTTGCGCCCTCGTCTGCCCATCTCCTTCCTCTTTCCGCCTGGCATTGCCCATTCTTCCTATGTTGTCAGCCGTTGGTGTAAGCCAGGGGCACCGCCAATGAGCGTGCACGCGGTGCAAGCTGGCAGGCAGTGCAGGCAAGCACACTTGTGCAAGAGGCGGGCAAACAGTCTGGGTGTGGCAGGCACGCGGCTGAAGGCAGCAATGCTAGCAGTCGCAGGTGCCGAGACCAAAAGGGCAATGTGCCGCCACCAGGCACTGGCCCAGCAATCGTGAGGCTGTGCTCCCCAGTTTGGCGTGGTCTTTGCCTGTGTGACCTGTGTGAACCAACATTCAGGGGCCCACACCTGGCGGGAGGCACAGAAGCAGCGTGTGCAGCACTGCTGCGCCTGCCAGCGGGCGCGCCTGGCGGATTATTACCGAGGAGGCTGTGCACAGCTCGACATGCAGAGGGGGTTGAGCAGCACGCAAGAAAGAGGGGGCAGGTGGGATGCCGAGGGAGGGGAGCGGGCACAGCGTCTGCGCCCTGCTGGCGACACAGCAAAGGAGAGGGTGAGCCGTGGGGCAGGGGCGACTGCCGGGAAGCTGTCCATTTCCCTGGCACGGCCACATGCGTAGGTTCTGGCAGGGTCTTGCCCCCCTGTTGGTGTGGGCTGGTGGCTGGGAGGGCTGGCCAGCAGTCCACCTCGGATCCCAAGCTGTGGTGTTGAAACGGCGGTGAGGATGTATCGCAGGAGATGTAAAGGGAAGGGGCGGTGAACGGAGAGCAGTGGTGCTGTGATGGTGACGGTAGGTCGGACAGTGGTGGGTGTGGGGTATGCAAGGGGCGCTGAGGGAGTGTGGAGTACGCAATGGGCGCTGCTGAGGGAGTGTGGGGTATGCAATGGACGCTGCTGAGGCGCTTATGAAAAACGGGCAGGGGATGAGAAGGCAAGTACAATGAACAGGCAGGGGGCAATACACCACGCCATGTGGTCAAAACAAAAAGGAGCCAGCCCAGGCTGGTCGTAGAATGCATACAAGCTTGATGCGTGCTGCCGGTTGGGTGCGCTCGCGGCAGGCGAGCGTAGCACGGCACAGGGCGGGCGAGCAGGCGGGCGGGGACGGCTAGAGTTGTTGAGGTGGCGGGAGGTCACGCCGAGGAGGGCGATGCCGGCCCCGCCCCTGCCTCCGACTCCACCATCATCTGCTCCAGCTCTGCCACAATGGCGTCAAAGGTGGGCCGCTGGGTGTGGTCCTCCCTCAGGCAGGACTCCACCAGGGACTGGGGGGGGGGGAGGGAGAGGGGGGAGGATGTGGGTGTGGCAGGGGTGGGGGGTGGGTGCGGAGGGGGCGGAGTGTGCTAAGGGGGGCAGGGCAAGGCCGAGAGGAGGTGCGCAGCACAGCACAGCACAGGACAGCACAGGGGGGCGCTGGCAGAACACGCGGTATGGCACGCAGCATCTGGCCATGCAAAAAACCGAAGCACGCGTGCAGCGCAGGCGGCAGCGCGGCGGCGGCGACCACGGCATGCGCAGCGGGCCGGAATGCTCACCTTGAAGCTCGGCGGGCACCCTGCGGGCACCTCCAGCCTCAGCCCCTGGCTGGTGCGGGCCGTGATGATCTGCACGGGGCTGCGCCCCGCCCAGGCGCGCCGCCCGCTCAGCATCTCGCAGCACAGCACGCCGAAGCTGAACACGTCGGTTGCCTTGGTGAGCAGGCCGCGCTCAACCAGCTCCAGAGGCATGTGGGAGGCCGTGCCATACTTGCCGGTGCGCAGCCCGGTCTCGCTGTCCGCCAGCCGGCTCAGCCCAAAGTCGCCCACCTGCGGGGTGGCACCAGTTGCGGGGTCGGGGCAGGTGAGGGATGTACGGCTCCAAGCAGCAGCTAGCAGGCAGCTAGTAAGGCCAGCAGGTGCTCTGCAGGCGCTTGGCCTGCCCACTGCCCACCCCAGCCGGCGGGTGCAGCCCTGGGTGTGGAGGCAGGAGTGAATGCAACAGCTGTAGGCCCCACGGTGCGCTGCCCTCTGCAGCCCGCTGATGCATGAGGCAGCGAGCCCCAAAGTGTTGCATTGCTGCCTGCTGCCCCATCGCAGCGAAGGACGGCACGCGCCTTTGCCTGGAAGCTGCGTGGGTCGGAGCGCCGCGTGTGCCGGGCCCCAGCCAGCAAAACGTTTCCGGTTGCCAGGTCGCCTGCAGGGCAGGCAATGCCGGTGAGTGCGAGCGTGAGAGAGCCAGGGATGCCGCCGCATGCACGGGGGCAAGGGTAGGAGCAGTTGACAGTGCCGGCGTGCACCCGGCAAGGCGCCGACTGCTCAGGTGCCAGGGCAATGTCCAGGCACGGCAGCACAGCAGTGCCAGTTTCATGTGCACGCCTTTCAAACTGCAGTGTGTGTAATTAAAGAGCAGGTCTGGAGCGCGGGACGCACCCGTCCGAGCAGCTCTGCCCCTGCCACGGCCCCATTACCACCGGCCCTGCTTGCCTGCCGTCACCCACAAACCACCCCGTCACACCACGCATTCCACTCACGCACTGCCACCCATCACAACCTTGCACTGCCACCCACCCACACCCACGCACCGCCACCCACCCACCGTGGATGACGTCCTGGGAGTGCAGGTACTGCAGGGCCGACGCAATCTCCTGCACACACACACGCCGACCAATGCACAGCGTTTTGGGACCATTCAGCGTTTGAACACAAGCACACACACACACTCACCAGCGAGCCGCGGCAGTTCTAGTCAGGCAAACGGCCCAGCGGCCCAGGCTGACTGGCATGCACGCGCGCAGCCTTTGTGGCACGCTTTCTGCCAGGCTGGCAGATTGCAGCGCGCCGCTACACAGCGGAAGCCTGACTTGCCTGGGCGGTGGGCAGGATGGCGTGCATGCAGGGCGGGCCCTCCAGGGTGCGCTGCGTGCGCAGCCAGCCGCGGTCCACAGCGTCGCCCAGCGTGCCGTGGTTGCAGTACTGTTGGGTGTGGGTGTGGGTGTGGGGGAGGAGGCAGCAAAAGAGGTGGGAGGGTTGAGAGACTGCAGAGGAGGAAGAAGGACGCCTTACACCGGCAGGTTGGAGGGCAGGGCACAGACGTATGGTGGATGCAGGGCGGCACACTCAGCAGGCAAGGCATGTGCCGCCAGCGAGTGCCAGCCGCTGCCCTGAGCACAGCTGCCGCCCTCAGCCTCACCTGCTGCACAATCCACACTTGCTGCTGGCGCTTGCCTCCGTCTGGCACCGTGCCAGCCTGGCCAGGGCTGTCCACAGTCACTGGGGCCGCGTCAGGCTGCAAGGGCAGCAGAGGCATGGGTGACGGCATTTTCGCTCGCTCGTTGGCGCAGATTCGTAGCGGCATATGCGCTGCAACACCCCCGGAACAGGCCCGCCATGTGGGGCACCCGCCAGCCATATGGTGCTGCAGCTCAATACACCTTCGCAAAGCCATGCTCTCAGCCGTTTGGGGCGGAGGAGGGGAGTTGGTGGGACATTCCCCCCTGCGAGTTGGCTGGACGTGCCCCTAAAGGCCCACCTCGAATATGTGGAAGGCGTAATCAAAGGTCTGCACGACGTTGGGGTGGGTCAACTTCTTGCTGCAGGGGGGGCAACCGGGAGGGGGGGTTGGGGGGGCAGCGGCAGTGAGGAGGGCCCGAGCAGAGGGAGGCAGCCGCCTCAGAGGTTGGAGAAGGGGGAGTGTGGACAGGGGCGCAGTCAGAACACGGTCAGCCAGCCCTCGGCATGACGGGGAGCTCCCGCGGGGCCCACAAGAGGGGTCGGAGCTCAAGAGGTATCCAGCCCTCATGAACACGTGTGCTTCACTCCTTCACAGGCCCACTGGCGCAAGCATACATGCTAGGTCCAGCCCCACCCCTCAGAAGCGGAGGTGTGGGGCAGGCCCCCCTCCCAACGCATATTAAGTCCATACTAAGTACATTATTTTACATGCTAACAAGCTCTCATATGTATTGGTATACTCATATCACGATATAACATAGACATACTAAGTCCATACTAAGTCCAGCCCCCCCCCCCCCCCCCCCCCCCCCCCCCCCCCCCCCCCCCCCCCCCCCCCCCCCC